>JASANG010001097.1:0-31437 GCA_030248215.1 Enoplolaimus lenunculus
ATCTTCGATGGTGAACACCGCCGGCAAACTATGAGGTGTTAAATCATCCTAAAATATAAAAAAACAATTACAAAATATTTGTATAACTGCTAACTTATCGTTCGTTTAGTGCTGACCGTGGGAAAATTATTAAAATCTGATAGTAGACTTGGCACACCCCAAAAGCCACATTGTCAGTTGACTTATACGAAGCTATTCTGAAATTTTGCTTGTGTATTCATAGTATTTTTCACCACAGACAAGCAAAATTAGATTACTTAAAATCGGCAATCAAAGCAGTAGTTAGTACACTTGTAGCTGTGACATTTTGGATTTGTCCGCCGGCCGTAGTACTAGCTTTGGATTTATTATATACCTTACGACAGCGAAGCTGCTATCTTTACACGTTCCGTCTCACCATAGCTGTCATACTGCAATATTTTGTGGACAGTTTAGAGAGTTTAACACTGAATTACCTCTAAATATGCTTTTAAGCATATTGCTCAATCCTAAGCTTTAAGTTAAAATATTTGAATGTAGACTTTTATCTTCTACAATCACAAATTTGGTAAAAAAGTCAACATTTTAAGCATACTTTTTAACGACTTGCGTGCATACGAGATGTACAACTAGTGCTGACCTGTCTCACATCAACTATGGTATCTTGTCCGATTGAAAAATTTGCATAATGCACCGAACTGTCTTCGACTTTGGCAGTTTTTCGATTTTTTCATATCGACCGCGATGAATTCATTTGAAATTTAATTTATTAATCGTGGGTGTGTTTGGAGAGACTTATAAGAAAAGCTTAACCCTTTCTCTCATGAATATTTTTCAAAACCCTTTCTCTCATGAATATTTTCAATTTCATTTGAGATGTAATAACAAGGTTACATTCAGTCCCCGGTCTCACGGGTGGAAGGGGTTTACAATATTCATAAGACTATAGGTGCTTAACACTCGAGCTGGCGAAGGGGCTCTCACGCCTTTTGAGACTTTTCACTGCGCATATAAGGTAAACAATATTGTTAAACATTGCTCACACTGTCTGTATTGCACGTATATTACTTGTATTTAGTGGCTTTATAGTATTCTTTTTATGAGTTAAAGGGTTAAACAACTGTTTACGGTATATATCTCAGAAAGATGCAACCTGACTATCACTCCAGGTGATCAAGGCTATAAAAACGTCTCTTTTAAACATTCGCTTTAAAATCATTAACCAATTCTCGCATGAATATTTTCTATTTTTATCTGAGATTTGATTTCGAGTTTTAACTTGGGTCTTTCGGGTCAGTTTACGTTTTACTACCATCGCTGTCTTCAGGAGCTTGACGTTCGAGTTCAACCAGGTTTGCTACTTTCTGTATTGCTGAACATATCCACGTGAAATTAAATTGAAAATACTGCAACATTGTGCGATAGCAGCGGACACAGTTTGTGCTGAGATTGCTCATTTCTATCCTCTGCGGAAGAAAGAGTAAACAAAATTATTGATTTTAGACGCTACTTAACTGCGAAACGTTGCTTGAAACACTGGTTCACTTTATATGCCATCTGATTCTGCGAGACCGTTTTACTGTCAAACACAACGCTATAACTGAATTTATGGTATTTGAAACGCTTGTGGTTCATGCACCTTCGCTACCTTAAATCAAAGCCTCTAATGTCTGACGCCATATTTACGTCTAAATGAAAGCCTAAGTCTAAAACGTGAGCCTAACCGTCATCTCATGCCTAAGTTAATATTTTAAATCCTTCAAATTTCAAACTCTGTTTGGCAAAAGGTGTACGCTGAGCCGTATAATTAACCAATTTAATGCTCGTTAACGATTGTACGACAGGAGTTCTGGTTAACTCTAAACAGTATCTGTGTTTAGTATAAATATGTTAACTGTTAATACTGTGCGCAGTGTCTTTCAGCTTCAATAACGCAGCAACTGGTTGCTTAGAAACTAACTTTTACAAACTGATAAATTACAATACATTATTCAAAAAAGGTTTAGCCAAACTGAACTCTTGGTTGTGATATTTGCACGGACGTGGCTGAAAAGGCATTTGAGTTTCTGAAGAGCCCTTTTCTTCAATATATACACTGTATGAAGTTGCAATATATATGTAGATATATTTATATATATATATGTATATATATTTACATATATATATTTATATATATAACACCGCTTTAATCCTGCGAAAGGGGAAACGTATTTGAAACAGAAAATTAAGTTGCACCTTTATCCCCCTATAATTGTGGAACTGATTTAAGAGGCATTTCTGCGTTTCAGCGGCGAACCATTTTTTCCATGAAACTGCAATAGGGAAAATTTAAGCTTTAGACCAAGTTGTTTGCTTTTAGGCTTGAGCTTAAGGCATTGGTGCTATGCTGTGCCAGCTAACAAAGTTCACGAGACACCAAATCTAATGCGAACTGCAGAGTTGTCGAGTGATAACATCAGCGTCACGTGCGATTTACAATTAGAATGGTACCTCAAGTTAAATATCGCGTGTTATTTTATTAATATTAATGTAAAGTGAAAAATGAACTAAGAGTACTTAATGTCATTTTATATATGATGGCACTGACTGGTATGGCTGATGTTATGAAGTTAAATATCGAGCAAAGTATTATTTTGTAGAAACACCGCTGTAGCGAGAGTCTGCGTTTTGTCAGTAGTCCCAAATGAGGGACTCTGTTTTGTCCCTACACCCTTGGAACACTGTCAGGACAAAACAGGCTAACTACAGGGTGTGTGTTGTCATCAGGCCCTTGTTACGCAGAATCGTCAAATGTTTTTAATTACTCTTGCAGAAAACGTACAAAATTGGGATTAACCACAACCCCCTTTAATATACGCTCTCGGTTGGCGGCTTCGAAACCAGCGAATTCTTAAATCGTTTAGTTATCTGACGTGTCAAGAAACTGTAGGTGCAAAGTAGTAGTGAATCAAGAAATCACTATATAACAATAAGTAACAACGCGGTGAAAGACTGTATACGGCCAGCGCCGTCCAATTCGCCTAATTTTCCACATGTCTATTTTAAAAATCTGGCAAGTTGGTATATCTCATTGCTGCATGCTACCCTCGGTCATCCGCTAGGTAAGATTATGGTTTTTTGATGAATTAGGCTCGTGCACACGGTAGAACTTATTCTTATACCTACGTGCCGACAGAAATTTTTTGAGTATAGTTGCTAATAATATGGTTTTAGTTTATATAATAACGGTCTTGAGAGCATACTTTAATTCGGATGACAGCCACATACGATCCACATGCAATTTAAAGAGTTTTATTGTGTGAAAATTCAGAACACGAACTGTTTAAAAATGATCAAACTTGCTCAGCAGCCTGGGAAAATTTTTCACTGGTACCGTAACACAGGTACTGAACCAAAGGAGTCCCAGGGTACATGAAATGCTACAAATGTTCCTTGTATCGAAACGCTGATGAAAAGTGCACAGGCACTAGAAGTCTTAGTCGCACCAAAAACTGCTGAAAGACCGGGTTGGAAAAACAGCTCTTACGATTATCGAAACAAGCACATAGTCCCATATCAAACTTCCTGAGCATGTGCGGTATAAAATCGCTGATGCACACACGAAATTTGATGTGTACTGGGCCGGCATTCTTTCCTTAGCGCCGAAAATAACGGCTTGATGCACCTTGCAAAAAGGTTAAAAAATTTCCACGAGGGGCATACAAGGGTTTTTGATGACTTCTAAGCAACGTTGAAAGTTTTCTAGAAGGACCAAAACCGAATACGAAAACTGTTTTAACTGAATTATGGGTTTGGTTTGATGATTTATATGTCTGTTATTTTTCATGGACACTTGCTTGTCTTATAATGCGTGTCATTTTGAGGCTCTGATTCGAGCCCGTAATCAAGGAGGGGCCAGGTGGGTTCATCCCCCCTAACAAAATTTTGCCTCCCTGGAAAATTTTCATCCTTGCTTGTAAGTCATTAAAAACCATGGAATGCCCGTCATGGAAAAATTTTAGCAACCCTTAGCAAAGTGAGCCGGCTACGGTTCTGCTCTGATTAAAACATGGAATATCGTTTCGGGTTCAAATGTCACATTTCGCTATCATACAGTCAGGAAAAGTTGATTCGTATATAATGAACTCATAAATTGAATTATATCTTTGCGTTTTGTTTATATCAGTTCTACAGTTTTAGGTTCATTCTTCATTTCGTCGGCGATTCAGAGGTGCTTATTCCAACGCTTCGAATGGATCACTGTTGTTCTGTATTGTTTTATTCGGTCAATCGACTCATCAATTCACCGACGTGCGTGTATCCCATCGAGATTAAAGGCTTTACCGGTGATTGAACCAGAGCATTTAGTAGGTTTGTTTACTTTCGAACAATACTGTAACAAATAATTTGCTAGACAGCCAAATATATGGTCACCGCGAGTGCAAACAAACAGTGTCATCTCACTGAACTAATTTTTCTTTACTAAATTTTGAAACATATGTCCAAATCAAGGATAACTAGTAAATATCAATCGTGACCGCTTGAAACTTAGCGAGTTTCTACCAGCTACCATACTGTATGTAGATCCAGAGGGTACCCCTCTTGTTATTCGGTTACGGACTGTTATTTATTTTCAACCAGAGCTCCGCCACCCTTCGTTACTGATATATATCCGGTATTGCAACTATCCGTTGATTTAAACGTTTTTTTGCATTGCATCAAAAGCTTGAGCAATAATGCATGGTTATACTTTGGAATGTTACTTTCAAAACTTAAGTACGCTTTAAAGCTTCGAACTTAACTTTATTTGGTCCTTTAGTTATTTATGCGCTACAATTTGGAATAATTGACCTTTGCGCGGTGTCAATGAAATCAAATGTTGCCATAGTTTGACAAGACCCTGTTGGCGTTTGCCCATCGCAATTTTTGTTATACGACACAGTTTTGCAAAAGAAATAAAAAAACAAATTCCGTACACTGATGATTTTTCATAGCATAAAACGTGTGGTACGAAAATGTTCTATTTCTCGTATTAATGTGTCAGAAAACTGCTGAAAATCATAGCAGAAATGAAAAACGCTCCAAAACCAAGGGCCTGATCGTTCGAATGCTAATTTGGAAATTAGGTGTTGTATGAAAAATAGCAAAATATCGATGTCTGAAACGTTTCAATTGTAGTTGATCATTTTAATAAATATTTAGACTGAAAACTTTACGTACTGTCAAATTTTAGCTAAACAGTTATCTATAAGAATCAGATGTTAAATTTGTGTTAAAATTCAATAGTAATGCATCAGACGCTAAATTGATGAAATTAATGTCATTTCAAGCTTACCGAGTGTTCTTTCAAGATACGGCGGTCTCCAATTATTAACTATATAAGTATCGAAGCCTTTCGCAGTGTGGTGCATTTATAATTAAATGAACAAATAATTCTATCTAAATGTTTGCATGATTCGTTTAGTTTTCAACGTTTCTACTGTATTGACCCGAATAAGAGGGGGGACTGATGTTTATTTGGCCTTTCCAGACGGTACCCCCTTAACGTTTTTTGCCTTGCATCAAAAGCCTGAGCGATAATGCAAGGTTATACTTTGGAATGTTACTTTCAAAACTTAAGTACGCTTTAAAGTTTCTAACTCAAGTTTATTTGGTCCTGGAGTCATTTACGCGCTACAATTAGGACTAATTGACATTTATCGACTCTAATTATGATATAGGGACTCTATCCGCTTACGGAATCTTATTACGGATACGGACTCCTATTGATTAGGATTCAAAATGGGGACCGTCGCTCTTATTCCCCCCTCTGATTCGGGTCACTACAGTACATAAAATTTGAGAAACTTTATTATAGTATTTGTATTTTCAAATGTGCATAGCACCTATCATTAGTCGCAATAGGCATCGAGTTTTTGAAACTGCGTATTAATGAGATAAGCAGCTGCTTGCAGCTATTCGTTGATTTTAAAACCTAATAATACCAGTTCATGATTAGGTGTTGTATTAACGTTAAAATATGCCTACCGAAGACAGAATCATGCAATTTTACTCCGAAATGTTGTTGCACAGTGAAAAACGGCAAAATATATTCGTTACGTACACTGACAGTTTAAGTTCATATGAACACAGCCAATTCAAAATTCGCCAATCAGCAGGAAATTGATTTTAACCATACCAATTATGGCATTGGAATCCCACTTCATTTGGGACCGGTTTTACTTTACCAGGGTTTTCACTCAAGCCTAAGCCTAAGCCTAAGCATAAGGATGAGCTTAAACCTAAGCTTAAGCCTAAGCTTAAACAAAAAATAGTTTAAAGATTGCTTGCTCTATTACAGACCCGCAGGAAAACGTTTCGGCCCTGTTCTATGGGGCCGTAATCATAAAGAAAATGTTTCTGTTTGATACACCATTTTTTCTGTTTTAAATGCAATTCCCTAACTCCGCGGTAATCATTCACAGTCGATTAATATTTGTTTTAAAAAATTGTCAACACCGGATGTTGGGCAAATTGTAAGTATAAACTTATAGTTTGGTAGCTGAAAATCTACCTTACAGCTTACAGTAAATACAGTTATTATCCAAATTCATTTATAAAATTCATATATAATGAAATTTACTCTGTTGGCATTGTTTGTGGTCGGCGCAGTTGCTGCTGTTTCGGGCCAGTGGGAAGAAATAGGTATGTAGTAGGAACCGATGGAAACTGTTCCAAGTTTGTTTCGTGCTTAGCGCAACTTTTTAATTTAGTCCTACAGAATCAAATAACTGATGTTAAACAAATGATCATCAATATACTGACAA
The DNA here is from genome assembly GCA_030248215.1 of Enoplolaimus lenunculus. Classification (NCBI taxonomy): domain Eukaryota; kingdom Metazoa; phylum Nematoda; class Enoplea; order Enoplida; family Thoracostomopsidae; genus Enoplolaimus; species Enoplolaimus lenunculus. Next base: position 6,765 of record JASANG010001097.1, read on the forward strand.
CCCCTGCGCAATTCAATTTTTGTCTTAGGTGCAAACGATACTGTAGTGACCCGAATAAGAGGGGGGCTGATATTTATTTGGCCTCTCCAAAGGGTATCCCCCTGTTATTCGGTTACGCGGACTGTTATTTATTTTCAACCCTCCCTCCGTCACCCTTCCGGTATTGGAACTATCTGTTGAATTAAACGTTGTTTTTGCCTTGCATGAAAAGCTTCAGCGTTAATGCAAGGTTATACTTTGGAATGTTACTTTCAAAACTTAAGTACGCTATAAAGTTTCTAACTCAACTTTATGTGCTCCGGTAGCCATTTATGCTCTACGATTAGGGATAATTGACATTTAGGGACTCTAATTAGGATTTAGAAACAGTATCCGCTTACGAACTCTTATTATGGAAACGGACTCCTATTCATTGGGACTCAAAATGGGGACCCCCTCTTATTACCCCCTCTTATTTGGGTGACTACAGTACATTCACATTTAACAGAGTAAAATCAACGTTTTACCAACCAAACGGACGAAATCTGAGAATTACAATAGTTATTTAATTGGTTTTTAATATGTTTTAAATAAATGAAACAAGTTTGGTGAAAATGTCAAACCAAGTTAAAGGCGCGAGTTGCGTAATGTCCGGAGCCGGCTGGTCACAATTTGTCCAATGTCAATTGGACGTCAACACGTCCAAAATTACAGGAACTATGCTATTCAGCGGGCAGTGTGATCCTCGAGTGCTTATAAATGAAGAAGAGTTTGACCAGAGGGGTACATGTGTTTTAACAAAGACGCGCTGGCAAATTCGTGTCCAACGCAAAAAGTGCTCAGAACTAACTTCACAATTAAAAAATAAAATTTTACATTCTAGTATCATATGATATTCGACGGAACAATTTTATTAAGGTGCCACAAGTATACAGACATTTGGAAACATATTCATAGGCGCCGGAAGTTGGGGGGGGGCAGGAAGGGGGGAACTTGAGCCCCCCCCCCAATGTTCAGATCGCGGGGCATAGCCCCCTCAATATTGCCAGAGCAACAATATCAAACCGTCGAATATTTTTCCACCAACACATCCCAACCCGCTATTAAATTTGTACGCTTTAGACCAACATCAAAATACATAATTATACACCCGTATCGGTAAAAATATCGAAACCACAGTGCAAGCGGATAGCAAAAATAGCCGATGCAGAAACGGATAGTAATCCAAATAACGGAAACGGAAAACGGATATTGAAGTGTAAAAGTTTAAATAACGTTTTATTTTTCTGCCAACAGGATTATGAGGGGTGTAAGCAAATATAAAATACTAGATGCATAAGTGTTGAAAAGAATTAAAGATTTCTCTCAATAATCTGCTTTTAAGGGACAGTTAAAGGAATGTACTCAGGCGTAGGTAAATTTGAGAGTCGCAGTAGAAGGCAATTGCAACTTTCAGAGCCAAACAAGTATGAAGTTAATAGGCTGATTAAACTGTATTTTATCAATCCAGCAACTACTACATCTTCGGATGAACGTTTTCAAGGCTTCGAACGATAACAACTTATTTGAAACGCAGAGCCGGTACAGCCACTCCCATAACCCCCCTTTCGTGGGCTCCGCCCCTAAAGGGACCCACACCCGAACCCTAACCAGTTGAAAAAAACCGCCGAAGTTTTGAAATGGGTCTGGGGTTTCTTCTACATTGCTGTTATTCTTTTAATGGCTTCACACACTGCAAAAACCTTAAAATAATCACAAAGTTGCTAAAATGTGAACAAAGTTTCTCGCTCGCTACACTCAGCAAGGGTGTTGTCACAGCAATTTACACGAGCGAGAGTTCAGAGAACCTCAGACCAAACCGAAAAATTCTTGATCCACCTCTACCAGGGTACAACCAGAGGTCTGCCTCCGGCTCCGGTCCCGGAAGAAAATCGGCCGCCGGCTCGGGTAGGATTTTTGGCCGGCAGGGTACAACCGGTCTGCCTCCGGCTCCGGTCCCGGAAGAAAATCGGCCGCCGGCTCCGGTAGGATTTTTGGCTGGAGGTCCGGTAATTGCGGTAGTAAAATTTTGCATAATTTTTCAAAATTTATCTGTTTAGCGCGTTTCGTTTTACTTTTGTCATAATTTTCAGGAAAGAATTTTCAAATTTCGCAGAAAATTAACTTAAAACCAAACAGCCTAACAACATATTGCGGATATTTTCTAAAATTAACCAATTAACCAGTTTTACAACTTAATTTTTCCTCACCTCCGGCTCCGGCTCCTTCAAATTTTGTTGACCTCCGGCTCCGGTATTTTTCACTTCCGGTTGCACCCTGACCTCTACGTTAGGGGCCGCTAACATGGAGTTTGGAGGAAGCTCCACCCTTGTTTGCTCCGGCACTGTTGAGGTCCACAAAGACCCAAATACAATGAAACCAAATGCCGCTGAGCATTTATCCTGGTATCGTTGATATTTTACCAGTGAATGTCATAAACGATTTCATTTTGAGTGGTAATGAAAAACAAAAACACTTTCACGTTACTGTAGAGTTTATGATTACTTCATTTACTGAAGCATCTTGTCTTTCACATTCTTTGCAAAACGATGTCATTTTGGCAAAATAACACTGTTTAGCATTCGAACGTTTTAGGTACCATTGTGCCCCCAATCCGAAAAAGTTGTCTGCATTCAATACGGTCAATTGTGGTCACCACATCACCATCGAACTGTTCCTTTTGTTTTAGAAATACATTAGGCGGAGGTACGGAATACGGACCCCTTAGGAATTTAATAAAAATAGGGCATTTTATTGATTTCGACGCGCTGAGTTTAACCGTGCAATTTTTAGCGCTGCAGGAGCCTCGGGTCAGTAGTTATGGCCAGGGTGCAACCGGAATTCCGGTTTCGGTAGGGAAATCCGTATTTTTTACTATCCGGTTCCGGTATGAAATCCGGTATTTTTTCACCGGAATTTTGCGGTATTTTCCGTATTGAATATTTTTCTCATTTGAAAGTTTTAGAAAAATTGGTATATTATTCTAACATATTTATCTAAAATTGTCCGAGCGTGTATTGCCAAAATGTTCAATTTGTGCCATACTCCATAATTTATCATATTTTTCCACCTACTGCATTTATTTCCAGATTTTGGCCTTCTAAATGGTGTGTGTGAGAAGTTCGTGATTTTGATTCAAGCCTGTATCCTGTATCTCCTGTATAGTTCTTTTCTCGATGTATGCTTATCGCTCTGATTTAGTAAAACGCGGCCGGTAAATGTTTACTAAAACCCCAACCCAAATCCTGTATAACCCCAAATAACACCACCAGTAAATCACAAGTTATGTAATTTAACTGGCAACCCGAGCCGAAATCCTTAAAGCCGACGCCTGAATCTGGTTTAATCCAGCCACTGGCTTCACCGTTACTGTCACTTTTGCCGTTTTCCACAATCCGTGTAATTCTAACCCCGTTAGAATCACACCCTGTTAAACCGTGTACTCTAACCCCGTTAGAGTTACACCAAATTTCCGACCAATCTAACCCCGTTAGATTTGGCCCAGCCGTTGTAGAATAATAAATCTAACCCCGTTAGACTTATTAGACTACGTTTTCCCAGGTTTCCTTTACATCCCCAAATCCTCCCTTAGCACATAACACCAGTATACAATACTGGGTAAATTCTGCGTCCTGCGCAATGCCGGTTAAACCTGTACTCCGTAGTTTCCTTCGCATCCTAAGCCACCGTGACTATTCTTACACGAATTCGATTCAACCCTACTTACCAATAGACTTCCGCCTTTAGCCGATATACACCAACGCAAATTCAAAAACTATAGGTATAATGTACACACTTAACGCAGAAAATTAGACGACCGATTTGACTAGCTCCAAAACCAAGACTGATTCTACCCCATAAGCGTCTCGACCTCATTTGCATTTCGCCGACACCCACAATTGGGTGTCCGCTATGCGGTTGAGGTCCAGAGCCACACATCCTCATACTCCTTTTCCTTGCCACAAAACACCACAACAGCAACAACAATATGGTTATCCGCACAACCAATCACAAAGCACCATGTTGGTGCTGACATAGCCTAGCTATGTCGTTAGTCGCAAAAATAGCCAACAGCATACGCAATAATATTCAACAGATATTTCACGGCCACGCAGGGCCCAGGTAAGTTTGACATTGCGGACACAGCCGCCATAGTATCAATTTAACCATTTCTACGCCTTGTAGCAACGCCTAAGCCTAACTTAAGTTCTAAGAGAGACTAGGTGGAGCCAGGGACTCCCTTAAGGTGTGGTTTTGATATTTGGTTTTATTTTATATTTTAAATGAATTTTTCTGTAACAAATATTTTTATTTTCCGGTTCCGGCTCAGGTTTCGGTATTTTTTAACATTCCGGTTCCGTTTCAGGTATTTTATAATTCCGGCTGCACCATAATTATGGCCCTTTAAATTTTAACTTTTTACCATATAAAACATGTTCAAACAGCAATCAAATTTGTGTAAGGAATAAACCTGGTTAAGCTTATCTTTTACGAACATGTTATTGATAGATACTTCCTGTGCCACCTGTGCGTGTTTGCACTATAATTTCGAGGGCCATAACTTCTGCACCGTTGGTCATGCAGCCATATCCATGACCCCGTTAAATTCAGCTCGTCGAGATCAATAGGATGGACCACTTTTTAACAAAATCCAAGGGGTCCAGATTCCGTACCTCCGGGTCCAGGATTCCGTACCTCCGCCAATACATTAAGTTGTTACGTTTGTTTGGTCCTAAGAATACCGAATACTTTTGTTTTAAAACATTATTTGTTTATTTAAATATTTCTCAGAAGCACAGTGAGCTGAAAACGAAGAATTTGGATGCGCATCAAGCAGTTGCTACCCGTCCTGCGAAAACTACCTAAACAGTCTAAACAACCTGCACCCAATTTGCACGGCAGATTGTATGATGGGCTGCCATTGCAAATCACCATTGTTTCGGCATGATGATGGTTCTTGCGTTATGCCTGAAGACTGCTGAAAGATATAAACGTTATGGTTGAAAAACGAAACAAAAATAAATTTGGAAATCAATGCATGCTTTAAGATCTATCATTACACGAAACCTTTTTAACTGTAAACTCATTTCAAATTGGCATTTTAGGCTTAACTTCCCCGATATACAATTCAGCTTAATAAAACAATGTAGCATGAAGGTCGTTTAATAAGTTTGCCAGTTTTAAACATTTCGGCCAATGTTACTTAAAGGGGCGTAACAATAGATGAAGCGTTGTATTCCTAAGCCTAAGTCTAAGCTTAAGCCAAAAATGTAATGTAGAATCTAAACCTACTCGTTTATTTCCCACCAGAAACCTGGACGCCCCTTAAAGTACATGGGCCAACATTTCAAATGTTTTTTAGGTTAGAAACACAACTTTTAGCAAACCTGATGACAAAAATGGTTACACAGAAAATGCGCGGAATATTATTGATTTAAGCAACGTCGACGTTTTGCAAAACCTTGGAGGGTCAGCTTCATTCACAAAATTTACCTTAAAAATAAAATTAATCTGGGTGAAGATCTTAAACATAGCGTCATTTGGACCATTTATAGAACAGGGCCGCAACGCTTTTCCTGCGGTACTGTAATATAGTAAGCTCAAAATTTAGGCAATTTCTTGCATAGGCCTAATGTTAGGCTTAGGCTTAGGCTGAGGTATAAGCTCATTGTTATCCTTACTCTAAGGCTTAAGCGTAGGCTTAGGAATGTGCTTATACTACAGTTCCGGCCCTGTTCTATACATGGGCCATTGTATCTTTTAAAAACGTGTAACCGCTCGCTTTATTTGCAGTTAAGATTTAAACATCAGTGAGCTTCATTGTTGTTTGGCTATTGTTGTAGCAGGTTTTTGTGAAACTGCAACTTCAATATTTACAACACTTAAAAAGTTACAGAGAAACAAAACCCTGATCGATTTAAGTTCGCTGAAACATCAACTAAAGCTTCCACTTATGTTATTAATTAAACCTTGTTCGCTAATGAACGAAAATTTTATTTAAGAAAAAGTTGTGAGAATAAAATTTTGCTTGTGTAGAAACACAGAGAACGTCGCGGAAGTAATTTTACAGGAATTAAAATCCACAGGAACAAAATTTTGATTATTTAAAACGCAAAGGACAGTTTTATGAGAGTACAATTATTCGAGTTTCAGAAAAATTATCGTCATTATGGCTTGATTAACAAGTAGGGCGCTAAGCACCATAGGCTAATGTATAGAACTGGGCCGTAGCATACAAGCATGTTATACTAAGCCTAAGCTTACACCATAGGCTAATGTATAGAACTGGGCCGTAGCATACAAGCATGTTATACTAAGCCTAAGCTTAAGCGTAAGAATAAGTAAGCCTTAAGCTGACTCATTTGCAGTCCCGCGGCAAACGGTCCGCGCATGCCCTATGCATAGGCCGCATTATGTCAGAGAACATAGTTTTTCATCTCATGACTTCTAAGTTTTGTAAGTTTTGCTGCTGTGGATCACCATATTTTAGTATTGCCGTTCAATTGGCGTTCAGTAAATCATATTAAAGACTCAACATCAGCTTTTTAAAGAATCAAAATTTGCCATTTAAAACACTGAAACGCACTATCTGAGTTAGATATGAAGTTTCAAACACTCACGTATCTTTGGACTGCAGGATTTTACACTTCAAAACATCAGTTCGTCTGCATTGGAGTGTGGAATCAAACAAACGTGGTCGTTTTCAACTCCAACCTTCAGGTCGGCATAAAGCGCTTTCTGGGATATTCAATTTAATAGCTTTGCGATCCAAGAGCTACAGTGCGGATTGATGAAACTCAGCCTACCATTAGACTAAAATATTATGGTTGCGCACCGTAACAGGACATCTGGGCATTCGATTCATTTTAGCGGATGCAAGCGCAATAACGGCAATTGGTTACATAAAAGTAAATTTGAATGACATGATTCTAATATTGGTATTCATATCAAATCCGTGTGCTGTTGCGTGATATTTCCTTCTGCAATATTTTACTTCTCCGAGTGCCATATTTATTCGCCTGCCATACCTTCATCTTGCAATATTTTCCTCTTTGTCACTATTTAATTTTAGCATTTGGAAATGCTATTTTGTCGACCTCAACTCAAGACAAGCAATGTTGTAATGAAAAGTTTCAAATTTTTTCGTTTTACTCACTCACATCTCACATGCTGATTTTCATTTATATCAGTATGCGTACGTTTTAAAAAGCATCGTCGAATGTATCAAGATTTTATCAACTTCGGGGTTCGGACTGCTTTCAGCTGCCAGTATGTTGCAGTAGTTCAATGCAGACGAAGACAAATCAAACCAAGACAATTTCATTAAAATAACACAAATATGGTTCATTCGAAAATAAATTAACTTCTTAATATAAAATTTTGGTTTACGCGTAGACTTAGGTCAAGGTTTAGGCGTATGCGTAAGCTTATGTTTAATAAGTGCATGCATTAATGCAGGTTCAGGTTCGAGGTTTCGTACAATCGATACGCTCACGCGCATGATTTTGCTACTGCTTATTTTATGTTATTTTTAATATTTTTATCGATATGATATTAACTAGTTCACATCTACTGTCACGGCTGTCCCAGCAGCAAAAACGTACGTTTCAAAACTTTCCACGCTGCCCCCAGCAAATAATATAGGCTCAAATATGTTACAGCAGTCCTACCAAAAACATAGTTTCAGAGTCGTCACCGCAGTTTCAGCAATACAACATAGGCTTCCAAGCTGCCTCGCAGTAAAATATAGACTCGCAACTGTCTTCACTGTGGCAGGCAAAGACACACAACGCCAGACGTATATACGTTAAATATGGCTGAGCACCGCTACATGCATTGCTCACAAAAATTATCATCCACATGCGACAAATTTCATGACAATTTTGATTCTCTACAACGACGCGTAACCAGAGGGGGCTAAAAACGGCTTAGCAAACTCCAAATATTTCGAGTCATAGCGATCAGTTGTAATCCCGCTGTTGTAAGTTTCGAAAAATCAACAACATACCCCTGATCCAATGTGTTTTGCCTCAATCAGCCCAGGTACGTTCAGGGGATACGGACCTGCATCTATACCTCAGTGGTAACGTAAAGACAGAGTTAAATATATAAAAAAGCTGCGTTCCAATCTCGAACTAAAAAATCTATTTATAGAGTCAAATTGTTTTTAAATTTAGTTCAATTTTACAATTTGACCAGTGTCAAAATAAAATTTCATTTTACCTTTGCTAAACGTGCCGTTTCCAACAGTGTATACATTTGCAACAAATAATAGACAATCATGCAGCGGACTCTGATGCTGTTCACCATTGTTTACACAACTGCGCTACCTCATCGATTTCTAATTGACTCAATTCCAATTGTACGAAACAACGATACAAACAACCAATCAAAACAAAGAACAAGCCAAGGAGTTTTTGGAAAACTTTATTCAGCACATCATCGTCGAACCGCAAAAATGGCACAACAGAGCGGTTCTATTTTAAACGTCAACATTTCAACTTTACGTTTCAACTGGAGCTTATTTGCTAATTATACAGAATATAAACACCCGTCGTATCTTATCAAGCCACCAAACAGGCGACAAAAACACTACGCTTATCGCTACGGTGCTGCAGTAGTTGGGATTGTAGTTGTGGTTGTTGCCTTACTATGGCCCTCGCTTAGTGTACTATTCAAAACACTGTGGGCAAATCGGAGAGCCGGCAGAGGTTCTTGCTTCATTGAGCCGAGGCTGATTGAGGTACCTGAAGATAAAAGTCTGGACCGAGGTGTCAAACGGGCGTACGTCGCTTTTGACGACCATCCATTGTCAGGTATACAAATTGCCTTGTTTGAGTCGGACGCAAAAGTGTTCTCGATTTTAAAGTTTTTGCATGTTACCATGGTGCATTTTTCCACATTTGAGGTTAAGGCTTATGTTGGAACTTATATTTAAGTTTTAGGCATAGGTAAGTCTTTTAGTAAGTCTAAGTCTAAGTGGAAATGTGAGGATCAGCGTAAAACAGCCAACCCTAGTTTGTATTAAACGCATTAAGAGATTAGGATCTTTAAAAAGAGAGCAACAGTGAACTTTTTTGATTTGTGATTCCTGTGTAGATTTACACCGAACTGTGTTGAAGCTTATAGATGTTGATGGTCTGAACATTACAATCGAAACCATGATTTTGAATTTAAAATTTCACTTTACTCTGCCCAATATTCGTTTGATTTAACCCTTTCTCACATGAATATTTTCAATTTCATATGAGGTGTAATTTCAAGGTAAGATTCGATCCCCAGTCTCACGGGTGGGAGGCGTTTACGATGACCACTGAGCTATAGGAACTTGACGCTCGAGCCCGACTAGGCTCTCACATCTTGTGGAAATTTTGCACTGCGCATATGTGTTATAAATGTTAAACACTGCTCACAGTGTGTGTATTGCTCGTACATTATTGTATTTAGTTGCTTATAATATACTCTATGAGTGAAAGGGTCAAATACATTTGTCGTATTGTTTTGAAACTTAAAATTTTCACACTATTTTTCTACTCAGATCCCGACTCTGCGACTTCAATGTTCAACGTTCCCTACGACACTCACTCGACCACGGGCAGGTCAATAAGCGCAACCGCAGCAATGTCTCCAGTAGTCTCCCGAGGCTCTACTGGCGGCATTCCTGGAGCGCTCTTTGATCTGACCGCCAAACAGACGGTTGGATCCGCCAAAGCTGGCCCAACAACAATACCGAGAACGCCAACGGAAAGTTCAAATGGGAAACGAACCATTGATTTAATATCCAAATCTCCTCCGGATTATGTCTACTCTGAAATCTCTCATGCTGGTGTGGACCGGCCAAAGACCGAGCCAATGAGGACCCTTTTAAGCTTAGCGCCAAGTTCAACCACCTCGAGCCCATGGCCCAATTTTATAGTCGGCAAATTCCGGGGTGACCTTGTCTTGCTGAAATCTTACAGTTTAACCACTGTAATTGCTGTCAGCAACAACTCTTCGTGTCACGGCTTACCTCCTACGAGTTGGTTTGATCAATATTTTCGAAAAGGTTCTTTCGCGTACGATGTCCGAATCCGTGTTTCACTGAGACACGAAAATATTGTCACACTCCTGGGCCTGTCTTTAGTTCCAGGTCCAGTTCCGGCGGGGTTTGCTATATTTGAGATGAGTTACCGGGAAGGACTGCAACGGCTTTTGGCCAGTGGTTGCCTGCCGTGGATGCCGAAATACTCGTTTGCGCTAGATATTGTACGCGGAATGCAGTATATTCACGCGTCGCCAATGCGTGTTCATGGCAATTTTAGGTAGGTAATCAACACTTGTATCTCTATCGTAGTAGCAACGCAGATTGCGAAATTTTTGCTCCATGGGGAGCATAATTATTTCTTTCCACCTACTTACCACACTAGTCTCAATTTGATAGGCTGCAAATTAATTCTAAGGCTGAAGCTTAATCCTAAACTTACGTCAAAATCCATTTCATTAAACCCTGGTCCCAGTTGTACAATTTTGTGGTTTATAGGATCGTTTTATCCATAATTAGGCAAGAAAAGCTACAATAAATACTGTCCACCCACTCGAAACACAATCTCAGGTATGACGCTTATATACTTCCCCCAAACGGTTAGGTATTAGCTTAAGTTTGATCGTGGGCTTTTAATAGGCCTAGGTGTACCTCAAGAAAAAACGTGCCAATGCCTAAAGTCTATTAAGCCTTATACTTCGTCAGGGCCTTTTTATAAAAGTAAAGTCGGAGCCCAGCCATACGCCAAAGTCAAGCCGGTATCACACTTCGTCGTCCCGACACCTCATCGACCGAACAAATCATCGCCCATCATTACGCTTCGGCTTAGCCTTAGACTAAGGATTACGTTTAAGATTATGCTTTAATTTTGTCTTAGGTCTTAGGACGCTAACAATCTGTCGGGCGACGAATTGCCGTAAATTAACCTCAGTCTTAGCAACATGTGTGCGGAAAAGTGTACATGATTATCCTGTACTTGTTGAATTAGCAACTGTTCGCATTTTAGGACTGACAAATGTGTCATAGACGACAACTTTAACGTCAAAATTACAATCACTAAAATTCCTTTTCTCGAAACGTATCCAAGTGACATGTGTCGCCGGTCTAAGTCTTCAGTTAGTCAAAATGCGTCACGCTCGGAGCAGGTGCTTAAACAGAACCAGACTGGAGATAAAATACACGACCAGCCCACCGACTCTATGGATGACCTCTATCGAGCGCCTGAGCACCTTAGACAGCCATGTAGTGTCCTGTCTAGACGCGGAGACGTCTACAGTTTTGGGATTGTTTTGCACGAAATTGTATTTCAAACCAAAGTTTTCGGTATCGCAGCGAAACCCGAATATTGGGCTGCGTTGAAAAAGGTCAGTTGAACTGAATTGAGTGATTTCAATTAATTAATTCTTAGGTGTCGGTTCGATCAATGATTACGGCCATTGTATAGAACATGGCTTGAGCAGTAGTATAAGCATATTCCTAAGCCTAAGTCTAATCGTAAGCGGTAAAATAAGCTTATGAGCTTACACCTAAACTTGTGCCTAAGTCTAAGCAAAAACATTAGTCTATTAAATCTTAAGCATACTTACTCTATTCCAGTGCCACGGAATAACGTTCCGTCCCTGATCTTTCGATGGGCCAAAATTACGGCGGACACTGCGTCTTGTATAATTAATCAATATCGATGCTAACAAAACTTCAATATTGGTTACAAATCTGAGACATGACTTATCAGTCGAATTTCAATTGAAATTGAGGTCTTAAGGCTTGGTAGCTTTGACTTTATAGCAGATGATTTTAATAACGTGGCAACTATTTCGGTTTAGTAAATTCCAGATTCATCAGAACAAGTGGGATCTTTAAGTTGAACACGTTTACCCAAGGACCTGGTCAACGCGAACGCTTACGGTTCAAACCCTGAGTTTGGAATTTTTGTCAAACAGAGTTTATTAACAACAATTTTTCAGTTGGTAACACAAGATTCTCCTTCAAAATTTGTTATATGACGTTATCATATTGATAGAACATTATCCATGCTTACAGGAGGTAGAAGAATCAGAGCCGGAGCAGACTAGCAGTGCGGGCTCCCAAAAATTCCGGGGTGAAAGCCCTTCGCCTTGATAAAAACATTTTTCAAACTTTTTTAAAAATCTTGTTAGTCTGGGGGTCATTTTAAGGGCGGTGACCTTTTTAAATGGGGGTACGGACGGTGGCTGCTACGTTCTGAGAGAATTTTAAATAGGGCTTACTTGTCTTACCTTTTTAGGAAGAGAAACAAGCTGAAACATCAGATAGAGTACGTGCTTCATCTGCGCGAGAAAGTTTAAGCATATCTTTGAAACCAATTGACGCTAAAGATTTGAAGTTGCATTTATCTGCAACCATTGCAAACGCAGTGCGCGAAACGATAGCGCCATACAATCGCCCGTTTATGCCACGAGAGTTTATTGAACAAATACCGCAAGAGATGGTTCCGCTTGTGGCGGTATGCCTTTTTGTATCGACTTACGGTTACATAATTGGAAGGCGGGCACCATAGAAAACCTGAAACAACATCCACTTTTTTCACAGATTTTTCAATCGTCCAATGTTACTTTAAGGGGCGTAACAGTAGATTAAGCGTATTCCTAAGCCTAAGCCTAAGCCTAAGCCTAAGCCTAAGCCTAAGCAAAAAATTGTAATCTAGAATTTAAATCTAGTCTTTTATGGACGTATCAGGAACCTGAACGCCCCTTAAAGTCACACGGGTCGTTCAATGTGTATTAAAACTTCATTGTTTACAGGTTTTATAAAATTTGTACCTCTATGCTTTATCATAATTCATATAACTGATTAAGGTTAAGCACATATAAAATCAATACATATATCATTAGTACTTTTCAGTAGTTTTAAATAGAAAATTTTCTACACTTTGAACTAAAACAACCACGAACATTTGACAGATTTTCCCAGGTTTATTCTTTGCAATATATTTTACCACTTTTATCGGCTATGCATTGATTGTCTGTTTTTATAGCCTCGAAACAAAGACTACAGTTTGTAAACTTATAATTACTTAATTTGCAATTTTAATTGAAATTTAAACCCTTTGATCGCAGTTTTTTTTCAAATTTTAGCTTATGAAAATGTGCTGGGAAGAAGATCCATGGTTGCGACCACGATTCGATGATATATTGACTCAAATACAGCTTATAATGAGGCGATTCCATATTGGCACTGCGATGGACACTTTAACTCGTGCGTCAACAAATTTCACTGAAAATCTTGAAACTCAGGTATACCAGAGTTGCGTTTGATATCTTTGAATCAGTGACGGGTTCAGAAATTTTTAACGGAAACGAATCTGCAATGTATAATAGTAAGCAAATCTTGCGAGCAAAGCGAGCAGGAAACTAAACACAATTTTAATAGGAATTCTTAACCCTTTCTCACATGAATATTTTCTATTTCCCCTGAGACCTACTTTTATGTTAGGATTCGAACCCCAGTGGCTGGAGTGGGAGGCGAATACCATCACCACTCAGCTATAGGAGCTTGACGCTCGAGCCCGAGGGGACTCTCACGTTCAGTGGTGATTTAGTACTGTGTATACGTGTTGCAATTGTTAAACACGGTGCGATATATACTATTTAACGTATATACACTGCACTGAGTTGCCTACAGGCAACTCAAGGGGTTATAAATAGTAAACTGAAAATTTTTCGCTTAACCCTTTCTCACATGAATATTTTCTATTTCCCCTGAGACCTACTTTTATGCTAGGATTCGAACTCCAGTGACTAGAGTTGGAGGCGTATGCCACACCACTCAGCTATAGGAGCTTGACGCTCGAGCCCGAGGGGGCTCTCACGTCTTGTAGTGAGTGCTATGTATACGTGTTGCAATTGTTAAACACGGTGCGATATATACTATTTAACGTATATACACTGCGTGAGTTGCCTACGGGCAACTCAATGTGAGCAGGGGTTAACACCAAATTTCAGTTTTGGTCCCTGCTTCCGGTAGAAAACGCCTGGATAGCCGCTCTTACATCCGCCACAGCAGTAAACCGGCATAGTCACAACGCAATATTCGATAGTCTAACTTAAGTCATTAGGTAGGTCCAATGTTTGGCCGTTGAATAAATCCGCTTAGAAAGCATGGATACTATTTCGTGTAGAGTAAACTATTAAATCTCTCCTCGCTCGCTTTAACTTTGGCTTACGTTTCGGAAAAGATTTATTTTTGCCTAATTCTAAACTTAAACATTTACTTATAATTGTAGACCTACGCCTAAGCGCAACACTAATGGGATCACGATAATTCGTCGCCCGACAGCTTGTCAACCGACTCCTTGTAATCCGAATTTTCACCGACCCAACAACAATTCGTCGTCTATCATTATGCTTAGGATTTACGCTTAGGATTATGCTTTAGATTGATTCATTGGCTTTAGGACACTGTTGGACGACAAGGTGTCAGGCGACGAATTGTCGTAGATTCAAGACTAAAACTTGACCGTGTGAAACAAGCGTATAAGAGCCAATGAATATTTAGTATTTTTGCGGTTTCATTTTATAGGTTCGTAAGCAAGCCGGTGAAGCCTTACAGTTGAAGAAAAAGTTCGAAGGACTGCTTGAAAAGACGATGCCAAAATTAGTTTTGCATAAACTCGCGAATAATATTGCAGTTGAACCAAAACTGATTCAATCTGCGACGGTGTATTTCAATGAACTTGTAAGTGCACTACAAGCTTTGATGCCTGTTTTTAATTTAACATAGTTTGAACGTTTAAGCCTTGTACAAATATTATATACTAGTCTGCCAGGTTTGCACAATGCGCAAAGTTAGCGAAAACACAAAAAATATCCAAGCACATTTTCTTTTCGTAGAACGAAGAACAACCAATTACGTGTATTTTCTAAGAAATTGTTGTAAACAAAGCAATCCTGGAAATTTGCCCAAAATACGTATGTGGGGCGTTCCAGCTTTAATATATAAATTATCTTTCTATTATAAGTTTCAATAATCACGCAAATTACAAGTCTCTTTCTTTGCATCACCCCCCTAGCTGGGTTTGTCCAAAACACATTCGTTTTCAAACAGTCTTGCACTGTTTGCGTTTTGATATACGAAGAGCTGTACAGCAAGGGAGTTCGTAGAATTTTGGAACAGAGGAGGGTACATTTTGCAAAATTTTTAGACAAAGTTTTTTTCACGTTGCTAATTTAAAAAATTTCTAAAAGTCACAAAAATGAAGCTTTTTGCTCCTGCAGTTGCTATAATTTGTAAATCCACCAGCAGCTGTTGTATTGTATAAAAAGTATTTCAATAATGCTATTTTAGGACGAATTCAATTCGCTAGTAACGTTACTGACTCCGTCTGCAATTGCAATGTTATTGGACAATATTCATAACAGTTACAACGAAATAATAGCGCTGTATCAGGTTCAACCAATAAAAGTGCAAGGAAACACTCTACTATTGGTTGGAGGTAATTTCTGGGGGTACTTGTTCAATATCTTCCCCACGCTGGTGTTAAAAAGGTGAAAGTTTCTCCACAGTTTTTATTTAATCACATTATCGCATGCGTTAATTTAGGCCCAGGCGTAGGCTTAGGCTTATGCTTAGGATTAGATTTAGGCTTAAGTTTAGGTTTATTTTCAGGCTTAGGCGTAGGCTTAAAGCTTAGGTTGGTTATGTGGGGTGGAACGTTATATGAGGAATAGGTAAACAAGCATAAGATTTGACACAAAAATTTAATTATTCCGACTGTTGCTTGTCAAAGCTTTGATATTCCTAGCAAAATTTTAATTTGGCAAAAGCTGTTACCAAATTTTTGTGTATATACTTACGCTTAGGCTAGGATTAGGAATATGCTTACACCACTGTTTCGCCTCTTTTCCATATCGTGGCCGTGATGTTTTAATAAATCAAACGGTCAAACTCGTAATTTAAACCCGTGTAAAACTCTGGATCGTGTCGAAATTCTGAAATACATTTCAGGTATTTCATCGTTGACATCTGCTATTCACACGTGGGAGATATGCGTATGTGCGCTTCATATTCAGAAAAATGTCCTTGGAGCATCTTTGGTTGAACTTGGATTAGGTATTCAATAAGATCATTTATGCCATTCAAAACACAATTTGCATTGTAAAAATTTACGATTATTTCTAAAGTGCACAAGCTGTTTTTTGTAACTTAGAAATTATGACTTATATACATACCTGCACTACAAAAATAGTGAGTCAAATTGACTCTCTCCGAAATAGGCTCTTTACAATACTTTAGAAGCCAAATGGGCAACTCCAGTTGGCAACCGAAAACCAGGCAATGGCCAAGCTGGTCAGATGTCAAATACAACAAAAGAATCGAAACAAGTTCCTGGAGGATCACTCCCGAACTTCCGAATATCGATTCGGGCCGGTATTCATGTCGGTCCAGTTGCGACAGGGGTTGTTGGTTTTCGTGTTCCTCAGTTTTCGGTATTTGGTGATACTGTTAACGTCGCCGCGCGGATGAAATCGTACGCAGAACCTAAGCAAATTCAGGTGAAACGCGAACACTATTATAATTGTAATTCAATAATGACACCAAATCATTAATTTTAGATAGCGTCTTTGTGAAATTGAAATTTGATTGGTTAAAGGAACCTATTCCGAAGCATGAATAATTTCAAATAATTTTTATACAGAACATAAAGAGATATATTTAACTATTAACATTTCTAGAAGTGGTTGGATGAACTTGCAATTTATAAAAATACCTAGGCATTTAATAATTTTTAATGGCAACCGAGGATCGAACCTGAACAGCAATGGCTTATATGCCACGGCTCACTGGCAGATCCAAAAAATCGCCGGCCTTAGGTCCCAACAGGAATTAAAAGCAAGATTTTTTTATTAAGGTTTAGCACTAAAATTTTTGGATCTGTCACTGCTTCTGCCAATCATATTTCAGTACTTTTTGGTTTTGATCATTAATTTTCATTGCTGCCAAGACATCGTAGTTTATTGAACAAAACAGTATTTCTTATAATGAGAATAGTTTTCGCATATATTTCAATTGCCTTTGCTAAGCTAATAAAAATTGTTCATTTAAAGCAAAGAGGCGTTTATAAAGACGTTGAAATTAATATGTATGCTAAACTCAGAAACATTCCGCTATTTTAAATTTCGAAAAATCTATTCCGTTCTAAAGCTGACTGTAGTTAACATTTTCTCACGTGAATATTTTCAATTTCATATAAGATGTAATTTCAAAATAAGATTCGATCCACAGTCTCACGGAATGGAGGCGCTTACGATGACCACTGAGATATAGGAGCTTGACGCTCGAGCCAATTGTTAAAAAAGTTCCGAAGTACACTTTTCTGCATGAAAGGGTCAATGTAAACAACACAACCGTTGCAGTAGCAGAGGCACATTCCTAAACGCATGCGTAAGCGTAAGTATGAGTCTATACCTATGCCTAAACCTAAGCAAAAAATTAATCTAAAGCCTAAGCTACTCTATTACAGTCCAGCGAAAACACATTCCGCCCCTAATCTTTACATGGGCCTATTGACGCATCAGCTTTCCGATTTCAGATAACGTCAAAAGTAAACGCTAATCTGATACAACTTAATGAACAGAAGCGAAAACTAAATTTGCCTGCTGTAATAACAACTCATCGCGGTGAATTAAATGTAAGTTGTATAGCAGTTATAAACTGTGCTGATTTGCTTTGAATTAAAGCTAATGTCACATTAAACTATTGCACAATGGCTGGGTTTCCGAAATCTTACCTCAGGATTTACTTATGTTATACTTAAGTAATTACTTAAGTCGCCGACTTAAAGTAAATACTTAAATTTCGAGCAAAATCAGATGAACGCCAAATATCAGCCATTATCATAACAAGAAAGTAACAGTTTTGCTTAATATTAACAAAGCATCGTGAGTCTGCAATTTCAATTAGACTAAGGTTAGCATGCCTGAATGGTAATTTTGGAATCATTCAAATTTAGTCGGCGATTTAATATTTACTTAACTTAACGACATTTTAAAAACGACAAAATCGTTGTGTAATTACTTAGCACGTTCTTAAGTACTAAGTCGTACTTAATTAGGGTTTCGGAAAACAGCCAAAATGTATTAGAAATGGCATTTTATATATACATATATATATATGTATATATATTTCTAAATTTGTTTGGGTGTTATATTTTAAACGAACGGTATCTAAACCTAACTGGAAGTGTTGGTTTTGGAATTCGATTTGCAGACAAAAACAGCCAAACAACTTTGCATTTTTTTATTATAAACAATTTCAGAAATAAATATCAATGGATTAATTGGACAACTTGTAAACTAACAAGTTTAATATTTAATTGATGAACCAAAAGCTAACAGAAGTAGATTTTTGCTAAATCTATAGCATAAGACACAACTAAAGACGCTGCGTTCAAATTGTAGTACGGGACATTGCTCGTTAGATTATCAGCTATTTAAAATCAATTTCAGAAAAATATCACATTGATTAATCAGAAAACTTGTAAATTTACAAGTGTAATATTTAATTGAAGAACCAAAAGCTAACAGAAGTAGATTTTTGCTAAATCTACAGATGTGCACCGGATATCCGTATATATATCCGGATGTACAAAATATCCAGAAATGTATTCGAAAAGAAACGTGTATCCGGATATCCGCCAGATATCCGAAATGATATTGTGTAAATAATTTTTTGGAATAATTTCGATTGTTTCATCATTAACACCGCTGCAGCTGACGAAACGAAATTCTGTATTCAAACCTTAGTTAATATATTGAAAAACATTCCTGCATAATTTCATGATGATTTATAATTTCGATTGCTTAAAAATGCCAAATATAAAAAACTTCAGTTTAGCTTATTATTTATCGGAATAATGGCTTCATATTTTTAAATTATCTCAAAATTAACCTAGTGGAAAATTTGCAGCGAATACGCACCGTCAAATATATGCTAAATATATTACCTTTGCAAGAAACAAAATCTACTTGTATACATCAGCCAAGTCGCGTCGCGAGATTACATGCTGGGCGTCATTTTAAATTCTGACCGCTCTTGATTTAATGAGACGCCAAGCCTAACTGAGTATGATGCTAATTAGTGAAAGGCTAGCTTGCAAATCTGGCCATCTGTAAACGGCACATTAGTAATTCCCATGAAACAGTACCCATGAGCTCATATTTTTTTAATTCAAACACCCCACGCTAAGCGATTTCTTATTATACACCAAAACAGTCTAAAAGTACTTTATCATCGATTCTTGCTGTCTGACTAATGAACAGCATAGCATCAGGTTGGGGGGCAACAACCCCATCCTGCTTAGTGTTCTTTCAAAATACGGAAGGTTCAAGAAAGCTGCAGCCTCCCCCTGAGAGTGAAAAAGCACAAAATTGATTCAAAAAGTTAGGCTGCTGCAGAAAAAGCTTCCTCCTACGTTAGTGTCGTGAGTAAATTAGGTACACTAACCCAGTCAGCAAACGTAAAAAATGACACAATTCACCTCAGCGCGTTGCTGTAACACAATATACATGAAAATATACAGATTTTTTTAAATGTTGAAAATAGGTACATTTTCGGTTCCGCAGTACTCCGCAAGATCACAAAAAGTGAAAATATATATTCAAGTCTTCATAAACTGAAATTATTAGCGGAGGTTATGAGGAGCCAAATCGGCATTATGTTCCGATATATTAAGACTAAAGCGATTTGTAAAAAATAATTATTGGTCCCCACCTTGCAATTTTACTCCCTCAGAACTCTTTTTGATAAAAATTGCGTTTCAAAACATTTACAAGCCTGCCCCCGTCAGAAATTTTTGCATCTGCCGGCAAAAGCAGGGCACCACTCAACATGGACTGACGTTTGTCCGATTTAGCGTAACTATATTTCAATGTGGTTCTTTCTTGTTGAAACGTAAAACGACTCATGTATATATAGTTCGATGGAAGGGTGACATTCGATAGAATCTCTGTAGCAGTGGATTAAATCAGTCACAGACAACCGAAATCAACTCAATCTCAGGTGGCAACGCCAGCATTTATTAGTCAGTAGCAATCTTCTGATCCGAATACCTAGCACTGTTGAAGCAGTTGTTAGAGCAACAAGTTAAATCAAGTGCTTGAGAAACGAAAATTGAGATTTAGAGACCCAAAATAACGCAAACTCGTGTTTCGGATATCCAAAATAGAAAATTTTATTTTGGATATCCGGAGATACGGATAAATATCCGGAACAATTGCTGAGTATCCAGACATGAAAAAATACCCGATGCCCATCACTAATCAGTATATATGCTAGATAAATTTTACCAAAACAAATTTAGAAGTCAATATTAATCAAAATATTTAACCGAATTTTTGTTTATTTTTTAGATAAAAGGAAAAGGTTTAATGGACACGTATTACTTAAAAACCATTCAATATCCAGTACAAGATAAACAGGCAAACGCGGCATTAGAACGAGGTAAGCTTACTACGTCTCCTCAAACTAAAGATATCCGGCGATTGGATCGGTTAAGCATTATTCGGCTGAAAAGCATACCTCATCATCTGGATCAGCCACGACCACCCAGCAAGGTACCATCGAAAAAACCTTCGGACACAGCGGCAAAAGTAGTAAAGTCAAAACCGGTTAAAATCCGCAAGGTCACTTTGGACAATATTGAAATTAGAAAATCAGCCGGCGAGATAAAAGGTACAATTCATCGCACGCAAGCAAGAGTAATTCCGTGGGTATCAAACAGAATTCAACAGATTGGAAGAACGGTCGCTGGAAATATTAGAACTTAATTATATTGAGTTTTTAAATCTGCACGAGAACTATTATTTCTTTAAAAAAAGTTGACTAAATTCTTTGTATTCCTTTGTTTTAAAAACAGTAAATGTACATGTTTAACAAGAATGCAAACGAATAATTAAAATACTGCCAATACTAAACGAACCGTTGGTATGGCACAGTTTATCAGTAGTGCTCGAATGAAAAATAAAAATAGCAAGTAGTTTACTATACATCAGATAGCAAGAAAATTTAGATATAAACAATACAAGCATTTTTTTCAACTTAAAGTCTAATATAAGCATGCACCTGAAGCAAAACGAGGATTTTCATTTCAAAAAAGGATAATCCAGGCAAAAAATTTTATTTGCGTACTATCGTAGCGAGCTTGAAATATTTTTGACGTTTTCGGGTTATTATCCTTTAGAGGCACCTTTTTCAAGTCTTTGCAGAAATCTCTGAAGTATTTATTTCCATCGCAATTGTATACGCCAAATCATGTTTTTTGTCTGTATTGCGCTTTTCGCAAGGTTGACCAAATGCACGTTTGCATGGTTAATTTAGAGGTTTCGTTGACTCGATTTGGGCATAAATGTTTAAAGATAGTAAACGGAACATTTTTCGCTTAACCCTTTCTCACATAAATATTTTCTATTTTCCCTGAGACCTACTTTTATGCTACACGGTGCGCGAGACTGTAGTTGGAGGCGTATACCATCACCACTCAGCTATAGAAGCTTGACGCTCGAGCCCGAGGGGACTGTCACGTCTTGTGGTGATTTAGTACTATGTATACGTTTTGCAATTGTTAAACACGGTGCGATATATATTATTTAACGTATATAACTCAATGTGAGAAAGGGTTAATATGAACAAAAATCTAGCTGGTCGTGATGTATAATAATATAGTCCTGACCCTTATTCTGAGTAAAAACATTCTGTTGATTATTAGTTGACAATAATCGGCAAAAATTATACATCACATTATATTTTATGATCGAATTATTTATTAGGATAGAACACAATCAAAACGGTCTTGTAAACTTTTATAATATACATATTAGTTGGTAAAGTGCGCCTAGTCGGGCCATGGAAAAAGATATGTTTTGTGTATGTGTAACCTGTGAAAGTATAGAAACAACGAGGTTGAACAAATTAGGAATTTTTTAAAAAATCGTCATATATTTCACTGGGCTGTTGAATTCAAATTGCCAAAAAAGTTAAACTTGCGTTCACAAGCAAGCTGTGATATATTATACGGAAACATATTCGCAGCTTTGTCTTGTATACTCACCATTTCCATTTTCGCTTTCCGCAATAAAAGAAACTGGTCTCATTGAATTACAATTCGAACCCTTAAATCTATGTCTTGTAATGAAATAGGGTCATAGCTTTAAAAATACTGTTCATTCAAATATTTCGCTACGCTCAAAATAATATTTCTGATATTTAAGAAAATATTTCTTACATTAAAGAAATATAATTAGCACGGCGTACTTGAAAAGTATTTCTGTTAACAGTAAAGTTTTCAAAAAAGTTTTGAAATAAAGTCTGAAAATAAACGTTTTCCACTTATTTTTAGAAAAATTATCTTAAATATCAGAAAAACATTTCAGATATGCCACATAAAATACTTTTCTGAATAAATTCAGAAATACTTTTTTGTGTGTACTCGTGGCTTACTTGACATCGGCTAAATCTTATGCTATAAGAACTAATTTCAAGCTATAAACTGTATAAATTGGTCCAGTTGCTCACAGGGTACTCTATGTGAGAAGATTTTATAGCCTGCAGCTGACATTTTTTCTATTAAGCCACCATAAAACGGACAACGAATATCAAGTTTAAAATGCCAAAAAACAGCATAAACCGTAAACAGCTTCGATGGCACTTTATAAATGGTCCAAAATATTATTGTAGAATGTGGTTTGCACCATAGTACAAATGAAACACAATACCTATTTCATATTGCGATAAAAATTTGAAGCCATTCTCGCAACGAAAACTCCGGAGAAACTACGGCTAAAATAAGGGAAAACTGATATTACGTATGAAAAATATAGCGGTTTCCAGGTTTTCAGATTCATAGACGCAGGTAAAACATCTCATCTCTCGTGTTGGCGCAACAATAAAGGTTATTTTCACATCTCTGTTCATGTTTATAAGTCTTATGACAGTGAAACGCTGCGAATATGTTACTGTATAATATATCACAGCTTTCTTGTGAATTCCAGTTTAACTTTTTTGGCAATTTGAATTCTGCCCCTCCTGGGAAATAAATGCCAATTTTTTAAAAAAGAAATTGCATGATGTTAATCTAAAAATTTGTTCAAGTCCCGTATTTCTATACTTTACGAAAATGCAAAACAGTCGGCGACGGAACCCCCAACAGGGATTGTACCGATGCCGTAAAAGAATTTTTTGTAGAAGCCAATTTTGTACTATGCTTACTGCGTGCCCGTATAAAATTGTTACACTGTGTATCATTAAGACGCAATCTGCGCTCATAGACTTACTGACTCGTGAAAACATTTAAAATCCGCAACGAAACGCTTAATTTAATACACGCAGTCCTGGCGCTGACAATCAGTCTATAACTCAGCATTTATTAAAGGAAATCAACCCACTACGCAGTGAAAAATGCAGCAACATTTTTGGACGATGTTATTTTGAGAAGCGTAACAGTTGTACAAAATCGTATCTTATTCCTTAACGTAAGTAAAGCTTTAGTTACAACCAAAAGTCTGCTTACGGCTCCGACCTTGGCTGAAAAGCAATATGCGGCTCCGAAACAATTTTTGCCGAACATTCAGGCAATTTCCATAGTGAAATTTGACGGTTTACACAAATTGAATGGTTCAGTGAGTCCGGTCTTAACTTTGGGAGCAACTATCAGGAGATAAGTTGTTCGGTGTGTCTTTAAAAACAAGCCTAAAGCAAACATTTTGACTACATTTTACAGATATTTGCTAAAATTGGCAAGCTAAATAAAAGTTACCTCGTTTGTCTTGAAATACGCCGTTCCTGGTCGCCGTGTCGTTTTCTGAGATTAAGTATTACTATCAACGATACGACAAAAATTATGTTTTCCTTTTTCTTAACAAATTACGCAACTGCTTCCAAAATCCAAAATGGATCGAGGGACTAAACGTACGCCTGCACAAAGTTTAAGCTATTTAACGCGGGTTTCCATGAAACTTTCCTTTGTGTTATAGTTAATTAGAATTTTGTTCCTGTGGATTTTAATTCCTGTGAAATTACTTTCGCGACGTTCTCTGTGTTTCTACACAAGCAAAATTTTATTCTCACAACTTTTTCTTAAATAAAATTTTCGTTCATTAGCGAACAAGGTTTAATTAATAACATAAGTGGAAGCTTTAGTTGATGTTTCAGGGAACATAAATCGATCAGGGTTTTGTTTTTTCTGTGATTTTTTACGTTGTTTTAAATGCACTGCTGAATTGGGTTTCAAAAAAGCCTACTACAGTAGCCGAACAACAATGAAGTTCACAAACATTTAACCCTTTCTCACATGAATATTTTTTATTTCCCCATGAGACCTACTTTTATGCTAGGATTCGAATTCCGGTGACTGCGGTGGGAGGCGTATACCATCACCCGGGAGGCGTATACCATCACCACTTAGCTATAGAAGCTTGACGCTCGAGGCCGAGAGGGCTGTCACGTCTTGTGGTGATTTAGTACTATGTATACGTGTTGCAATTGGTAAACACGGTGAGATATATATTATATAAAGTATATACACTGCTCTAAGTTGCTTATAGGCAACTCAATGTGAGAAGGGGTTAAACCTTAACTGCAAATAAAAAGCGTGCACTTGCAAAA
>JASANG010002838.1:0-31436 GCA_030248215.1 Enoplolaimus lenunculus
TCTAAAGCTTTAACGCTTACTCTATTCAAGTCCCACACAAAAACTTCCCGTCCCTGATCTTTACATGGGCCAAATTTTTATGATTTTGGGCGAAACTCATTTCATACATAACAATTGCATACCTGTAATGAAAAAGTGCAAGTTATGCACGTGCTTTATAACTAATTTTAAGCATTAATGTAGTTGAATTTCGAGTACTTCTATAACGGAAACGGCCATCGATATCGGAAACAAATATCCGGCGTTACACCCTGTTTTTTGAACAAACGCAAGCTGCTGGAAAATAAAAAATGCTTCAAAGTACACCCGTAAAATATAGGTACAGTTTTGCACCGTTCTTTGCTTAAACAATAATCGCTCGTAGCTTAATAAACACATCAAATTTACTTTGCCCTTATTTACATCTTACTGAAGACGTTCAACTTCGAATCAGAGGGCTGTGGTAATATGAGTTCGGAACCCTATTTTGAGTTTGAATCATTGAGTCTACTTTAATATAAATTAGAGACCGTAAATAGCTACAGCCCAAAATTACTAATTAGCTCCTAAAGCGTCAATAATACCAGGGTGTTATAAGCGATAGTTGAAAAAACGGAAACAGATATTGATCAAAATAAAAGAAACAAATATTTCGGTATAAAAAAATTTGGCCAATGTTACTTTAAGTGGCGTAAACAGCAGATTAAGCGTATTCCTAAGCCTAAGCATAAGCGTTGCCAAAATGAATTCCTAAGCCTAACTTTAAGCCTAACTAAAAATGTATAATTTAGAATCTAAACCTACTGTTTTGTAGACCCATCAGAAACCTGGACGCCCCTTAAAGTAACATGGACCAAAAAGTTGATGTTTCATGTTTCTGCCACTACGATTGAGCGTTACAAATATTCCCGATCATTCTTGAATTTTAAAGAACAAATAGCGGATGCACTGAAATTTTTAAGATTTTAGATGAATTTCGTAAATTTTATTTCATACCGAAAAGAAGCCAATGTTACATTTTAGGGGCGTAACGGTAGAGTAATCCTACTCATTTACAAACCCACCAGAAACCTGGACGCCTCTAAAAGTAACATGGGCTGCGAACAAATACAGCATATTTGCAACAGTTCGCCGAATATCATCAAAATGTACCTGGTAACAGAAGTACAAATATACAATAAATATTAAAAACTACAATGATGTAAAAATAATTAACTAGAAAACCAAAAAAAACATATTACTATAAAAACCGATATACATTAAATTCAAACACACCTTCAAAACAAACAATTCACAACGTTACGAGTAAAGATTAACAGATTACTAAACACAGTAAATACTAAGGTCGAACAGAGGGGGTAGGAAAAGGAATACCACCCCCCATCTGAATTCAGTACAAGAATCAATGTTATTCTCAATTATTCAATTCTAATCTTTGACATGAACACACGGCCAATGTAAAGAACAGGGGCGGAACAGTATTATAAGCATATTCCTAAAGCCTAAGCCTAATCGTAAGAATGAGTTTATTCCTAAGCCTAAGATTAATCGTAAGAAGTAGTTTATTCGTAAGCCTAAGCCTAAGCTTAAAAGCCAAGCAAAAAAATTGGTCTAAAGCTTAAACTTACTCTATTCTAGTCCCGCAGAAAAACGTTCCGCAGCTGATCTTTACATGAGCCGAACACAATATAAGTCCTACTAAAATCTACACTTCCGCACAGCGGCCCGTGTAATAAATCAGTGGCGGATTGTTTTCCCGCACGACTGGAACAGCGTAACCTTTAGCTTTAGACAATTTTTTGCTTAAACCCGGAATATGCTTATACTACTGTTACGGCTAGGTTCGGCACAACATTGGCCCGTACAACTCACATTCACAAGAGACAACCCAGCCGACTACAATCAGAGCTCCATTTTGGTTTCCAATAATCTCGAGAGTCCAGTTTAGAAGCAACTGCAACATCCTCGAACTGTGAATATTGTTAAACCCCACCATCTGTAGTCATATTGGACCAAATACCATATACAATACAATATATGTAAAAATAAATTTCAAAATAAAGCAATACTAAAAACAATCGAATCAGCCTTACAAGGGCATCAACTTCACAATTTTGCAAAAAAGGCATAACAAAATTTCGAGTGGGCTTAAACGGTACTACGAAAATCGATCCTATATATCCAATATGGATGAAACATAGCAGACAAACTGATGCGTGTAGCCCTAAAATTGTGACCTCATCGGCAATTTCCCCACCCCCAGATAGTAAGCGTTGGGGGGAAGATTGTCCACAAGAGTCATTTTTAGTGGGAGAAGACATTCTCCATGAGTGAAACCTGGGGGTGGGAGATTGGCCATGAGATCCAAGAAAATGATCAACTGGATATGCTGTGGGTCACAAGGGTGTGAAGCTACTACAACCAGAGAACCTTTAAAACTGTTTTGGAATCGCACGCATGTCCTGAAAAATCCTTATATTCGACACTTAAAATCACTGCAGCGTGTTGCGCTGGTTACAAACCTGGCCTACCACCTTATCATACCCGCTGACAACCGGAGTTTATTCGTCTTAGACGCCTTTATGCTAGCCTTCTGATTCCAGTCAACCATGATTGATAAGCGAGTGCAACACCCGTTACTCAGTCACTTGAGCAGCAAGACAGCGATGCTCTGAATGGCACTTGCGTTACTTGGTTCGTCTCGTGTCCTGCACTTGACGACTCGCAACGGCGTGCGTTCAAATTTCGGAAGAACACGGATCCGTGCCGCAACTACCGCTTGCAATTACAATCAAAAACCATAAATTATCCATACACACAATAATAATTGCAATGCAACCCTTTATAATTGGCATTTACTAGTTTCCAGTAAAAACAATGAACATTTTAGGGATGTGCCGATTAATCGGGCATCGGTAATAATCGTCACTTTTCGTCAGTATCGGCATAGGCACTGCGAAAAAAAGTTGCCGATTGTTTGCCGATACTTTTTGCACACCACAGTGAGTTGAAATGCAATCAATTTCACTTGTTAGTATGTATTAGTAGTGCATCGTTTGATCATGAAAACGGTTATGTCTCTTGCGTTTGTGTTTGAAAAAATTAATTGAAATAAACCGACATTATATAAAATTAACATATTTTACGGTTGATAAAATTTAATTCTTCACATTTATATCTATGTAATGTTGTATTGTGTATTAAAATTGTAATTGATTTCGGCATATATTCAACATAAAAATCGGCATCGGCAAAAATTTTGGTATCGACACACCCCGAGAACGATTGATCGAGTCGGACCCAGTACTGGATCCAGAATAGCATACTCTTTTACGAGCATTATAACCTCAGTTGAACAAACTATCTTAAGATATTCTCAGAAAGCCATCGCTGCTTTAATACGCGAAGTATAAGCAAAATTTAGTTTTTAAAATTTTATCTAAAGGCTATTGCACATTTCAAAGCTTTTTTACCTTAATAAGAGGGGACTGCTAGTAGGAAAACAGAAATCCACACTTGTATTCTCAAATGCATTTAGTACCTACCAGTTGGTGACAGGGCTTGTAACTTTGAAACCAGTGAATGTTGAGGTTTCACATTTGGCACATTTTTTGCATTTGGTTTGTCCTACACTTACTTATATGCCAATTTTGATCTCCGCAATTGCAGGAGTTGGTCAATTTGAAAAGCTATCGCTAACTAGTAATCGATTCTACACGCATTTAGAGGATATAACCCTGCTCTAAAACCAAACTCTTTATAACAACTACTCTGGCCCATGTTACTTTAAGTGGCGTCCAGGTTTCTGGTGAGTCTATAAAAAAGTAAGTTTAAATTGTAGATTACAGTTGTTTACTTAGGTTTAGGCTTAGGAACACATTTTTACAACGCTTAGGCTTAGGCTTAGAATTAGGAATACGCTTAATCTACTGTTACTCCCCTAAAAAGTAACATTGGCGACAACTCTTTTCGGGAAACGATCCGGCCCTGTTCTATACATGGATCCCGCCAGCGGTGTCCGTTTTATGATTCATCGAAATCAAACTCAAGCGCTGCTCCAATCCGATGACCACCTTGACTCAGATTTTGCGTATTCAACAGTGTACACAGCGTTAAACTGAGTCCTAAAAATCAAAAGCAAACAAAATAATACTTCAATGATACCATTGCACTTCACTTAAGCCTTAGGGTGGGTGTTTAACTTACGTCAGTGTTCGGCACTGTATGTGAACTATATATACTCACTTCCGATACCGTATGGTGAAGGCCGATGACGGACGCCTCAGCACAGCAAAGATAACGTCAACCTAAGCATCTGATTCTGGTTCAAAAATGTCATCGTTCGCGTGCCACACAAACTCATTGCTGGCTCAAACAGAGTCATCCAAAAATCGACCATATTTTACAAGCAGGAATAAATGTTTTCCACACGGCACCATGAGCAACCGTCAGGTATGTGAAACGGGGTTGCAACTGCACCTCCTAGGTACCCCCACCTTGACCAAATTTGTGCTCATGCTTACACGTTTTACCCACATACACGGTTAAGACTAATGCTTAAACTAAGAGACTGTGGGCCCGTATTCTCAAATACGGCCCAGTAATTGCGTTGCGTTTGGGGGTCTCTCGCCTGAACTTTAGATGTCAGCCATTACCCCTGTAGCCCTATCCTGTTCGCTCCGGCCGGCACTATCCAGAACGAGGAGAAGTGATCCACAATAAAAAACATATCTTACAATCCGCCGTAAATACACAACTGTAAAATATATCTGTGTGATACGTACGTGTGCATTATACACAATGTAACATTACACACAATATACACACACATCATATTGTAATTGCATCATACACATAAACTAGTATATGTATAACGGAATAAAACTCTACGTCACGGGTCGTGTGGTGTAGTGGTTATCACGTCTGCCTAACACGCAGAAGGTCGCTGGTTCGAGCCCAGCCACGATCATGAAACTTTTCCCAAACCATTACAATGGCCAATACGCAGTCTGTCTAACACGCAAAAAAGTCGCTGGTTCGAGCTCAATTAAAATTTTCACCAGAAATTATTTCTCATGCTTTTTTTGCAGTTTTTATGCTTTTCTTAGTTTTTTGTATTTTTCATAGCTTTTTTGTGTTTTTTCAGAATATTTGCATGTAATTATTGCGTGACTATGAAGATTGATAATTTCACAGGAAAATTTTACTCATTAGCTATCACTTGTTTCAACAATACAGTCATACAACACATGCTGAATCCTCGACTTCTGGTCTCGGTTCCAGACCACCGAGACTCAAAAGAGCGAGACCGAGACCTGCCGAATACCGAGACTTATCGCGACCGCGACCGAACTTCATCCAGGGCATTCGATTTCGAACTGCGATCTTTAACCAAAAATGACACAAAATATATCCCAACAACACAAATCCCGCAACCATGAGCTGATAACAGAACGGCCATGAAAGATGAGATTTTTAAGGCGCAAGGAAAACTTCGACATATGTCACAAAATATGATACAATCAGAGCGGTTCTTTTGTTATCCTTAGCGGGTCCAGGTGCTTGGCCAAAACTGGCTAAATTATTTCACACCTAAATTTGAAATAATCATTAAAAATGTCGTTTTCTCAAGTCCTCCACGTTCCTTATTGGGAACGAAATGAATGTTTTGTCCAAGAGATCCAAAAATAAAATACTAATCGACGCAGGTTTTGGAGTTGAGTATGAAACTCTCAACGCTACAGCCGCTGAGGGGCAGTCGGAAACACAAAATTCTGCGCACGTCAATGATCTTACCTGACGCTAAATATCGTTTCACCGATAGCCCAAGTTGTGCTGAATTCAAAAATTTGGCTCGGAGTTCCGTTAGCGGACTCAACAAGTGTACAGCGCCGATTCCAAACCACGTTG
Source organism: Enoplolaimus lenunculus (assembly GCA_030248215.1). Lineage (NCBI taxonomy): Eukaryota > Metazoa > Nematoda > Enoplea > Enoplida > Thoracostomopsidae > Enoplolaimus > Enoplolaimus lenunculus. Next base: position 5,890 of record JASANG010002838.1, read on the forward strand.
ACTGATCAGCTTTATTCCATCCGACATCAACTGCAAGTTCCGTTGACGGAGATGCTTTATGATAGAAATCGGCAGCGAATTCTGTTTGGTTGATTCTAAAAACAACAATTTCATAGCTAGACCGTTATATGTTACTCATCATTGTCAATAACATATTAGGAGTTCAATTTTACAAAAGCCATAGTTGTGAGGCCCGTAGGTAGCATGCTGGCACCGAACTCACGATTCGATCGATTCCGGATCTGAATTCGAACCTATAGCAATTTTGCCGTATCCGAATCTTGACTATGAATATTCATTCATTTACAGAAAGCTATTCCATAAAATTAAAACTACAGCCGTTAAACATGCCGGATTAATAAAACTAATTTTATGCAAGCCATAGAAATACATTGATCATGAAACATCGAAACCCGAATTATTCAAAACACGGATTATGGTTCTAGCCGCAAATACTAAAAGTGTTCGAAATCAAATTCGGTCTCTTCCCGTTAAATTTGAGGAACACAAACAGTTTTCGAACCTTGCTAGATTCGGCTTTCTCAAACCGAATCCAGCTCTGAATTCAATTCTTGCCGAAACCTGAAACCTAATTTGAACCTTTGTCGCCACCCTAGCCTGGTATATAGTTCAACATGACTAACCAACAAATACTGAATGTGCATTGGCAAGCTGCGATCGCATATGATTCACATGCGAGCTTACACGTACTTTCCTGGAAGGGCACAAAATGTTCTAAAAATGCTGAACCGCCTTGCGGCTCACGAAGGTGGATTCAGGGATCGAGTGCATTTGGGATTTTTGAAATGGTGTCGGTTGCAACACAAGAACCACCACCATGAAATTGTTATGGAACATAACTTCCTTCAACAAATTTTGTATACGTCGACGCAGAACGCCGCAAACAGGTTTTATCATATTCAAAAAACACATCTTAAACTCATAAAAATATCCTTCGTCACACTGTACGCTAATTAACTTATTCAATTAACAAAACATACGCATAAGAATTCATTTCAAACGCGTCCGAAACGTATCCAATGGCAAAATTGCTTTTGATCATTTTCGACGTTGACAAGTCGTAGCCAATTTTACTGCCAAACAGTAAATTTCCAAATATCGGGCTAAAACGCATAAACAAGCTAAGCTAAAGCTTGATACGTGGTTCAAACTATTTATACATAACGATAAACCAACAATCAATTCGTAACCATTGTACAGTTCATATCTGCTTTCCAAGCACAGAATGATCCCAACTGTGCTCGGTTTATCACGAACACTATCAGAGCTCTTGAAAAGCGGGACATGTTTAGCTTAACATGTTTACAAATTAAATTTGTTTTGTCACTTTTTATTTAACTGCACACTGTAGAGCCTAGTCAAAAATTCGAATTTCTAACCAGATTGAGCTCTTGTCTTCCAATAACAATCGAATTTTTGCACCAACGCAAGCCAGTGTTATTTGCAAACAACTCAAAAAATCAACAAACATCAGCTTTAAAACATCAAACAAACGCTTACCCAAATACAGTATAAATTGTAGTATTTTTATCGACAAAATCGTACGAAATTCCATGATTCGAAGTATCGTGTACAGACGTTAGCGTCGCCTCAGTAGCGAGGGTTTTCCTACAAAATTGTTAGAAAAACAAATACAAATATGACATCCACCTCCACCGACCCTTCAGCAGCTTTAAGACTAACAGTACTAATGTAGCATTTATTACATGGGATTCACTGCTCAAACGCCCAGACGACAGGCCATTGGCATAATAGCCCCCTTCCAAGGGTAGTCTAATGTTGTGGTTATCACGTCTGCATAACACGTTGGACATAGAATGTAACTGGTTTGAGCCCAACCACGGTCAGTAAAACAGTTTGTATTAGGTCTTTGAGACATTTTATCAAGTAATCCCCATAAATTCTTATTCCAAAGAAGAATTTCACAACCCAAAGTCTAGGAACTAAAAAAAGCGCTACTGCGTAAAACGTTCTGACAACCGGTCACATGCCTACAAAATAAGTTATTTGTCAAAACCAACAAATCCGAATTCATACCCTGGAGCTAAAGTATGGCTGATGGTTAAATCACAATTTTTCTTCGCCACATTGTGCACCGTCACATTGGACGTTAATACTCTTCCAGTCATCATTTTCTGTTCAAGCGAAATGCCTGAAAACATTAACTTGGTTTTAACTTTGACGAAAATCGCTATTTCTAAAACCCCAAAAGACAAATAATCATAGTAGTAGTAGTAGTCATCTGTCAGCAGCTTATGTCTGTTTGAGTATTCAAATTGTATAATACGTACCTGCTGGAAATTGCAACCTCCCCCTTATTTGACATTGGGAAAACATGCTTCTATAATTTATCAAATATGAAAATATAACACCAGTGTAAAACTAACAAACCATGCTCATCGAGGTCATGCGACCAAGACACTTCGCCGTCCGCTTTGTTGTTGGTGTGATGATGTTCAGCATTGCCATTAAATATAAGCCCATTGCGCTGAGACAGACGACCAGCTAGATTGAAACATCCGAAATCTAAATTAAATAAAGCATAAACGGAAATATAGCAACACTGGAAAAATCGGCAATATACCAACACTGGAAGCAAACGACCATTAATTGTCAATAAAGCTAAACAGATTACACATATCTTAGTGCATTTCCAAACGCTCTTTAAACTATGAAAATATATCCAGCCCTGTAAAAAGCAAATTTGTCAATTACACAGGCATTCTATACACTATTATTTCAATATTCACAGACATATGTTGATAAAAAATAACGGAGACAAGATCTGTTCGCATATGGTGCCATAAGCAGCATCCCTTGTAACACAACTAATATACGCGTTGGAATTATGCGGTCTGCAGGACCTCGAACTTTTACCCAAAGTTAAGGACTACGCTGGGACTCAAACCACGACCCTCTTGCACTCGAGAAAAGCATGTTACCACTACATTATGTGTTCGATTGCAAGAACTTCATATTTCGGCATATGTGTGCGGTAACTGTTTCGATTGCAACAACTTTATATTCCGGTATATGTGTACATGCATGGCAGTATATGCTATACATACACTTACCGTGCACACGCACATATATACCGATAATACGTATATAAAAACTTACAGTAGCCTTTCTCAAACACATTCTTAGCAGAGTCTCCCAAATCATCAAAACCAGGAGCAACCATAGTTAACGCTATGCGATTTGAACTAAACAACTTGTTAAGATTACACGATATTAAAGTTTCATACGTAATTAATGTACGAAGTAGTCGTTCGCAACGTTCAACGTAACTGAATAAATAGCATGACAAATGTGATGATTAAAAACTAGCACATCAGGTATATATCCAGCCTTAGAAAGTCTGGCGAAACCGAGACCGTAGACCATAATGATTACGTAGATGCCAATCTACAAAAACCATATTCGGTTGAGAATGATGTAGACGATCGGAGGACTATCTTAGATATAAAATTTTTGAACGTAAGTGGAAGCTAGTAGTGCGCTTGTCCAGCGCATAATACACTCATTGCTTCCTACTAGCATACATGATTTGAGAATAAAATCGGCAATAAAATTAAGAAGCGTCCCACAAAAATTCGAAATCTTCAGGTTCAGGCGCTTCATGCGCCTGCTTTTTCAGCTGCTTCATCAAAACGTCTGAAGTTCCCAACGGTCGTACTTAGCCATTAGTCTACTAAGGCGGTAATCTTTAACATTCGACCTGTCAGATAAAAAGCACGATTATTTTTCACAAAAATCGCCATTACTAGCTATGCCATTATAATGTTTATGTTTTTAGACTCTGCTCTAACACGTTACTGAGCTTGTGCGAAAAGTTATGGTATCTGGCAACCACACAGACTAAGTACATCATTACTTGCGATCTGTTTGAGTTTTTTTGACCCTGAATTATTTTATCAGTCCTCTTCGATCTGTAAGTGTCTTCGCTATACTTTTAATGTGGCTAAAATCTAACAATCTGTCAAGCTGGGATTTCTTTAATTTCACAGCGTCGTTTCTAGTTTCTAAGCAATTCAGAATAATTTTCGATTGTATTATTTGTTTGCAGTAACATTAAGTACTAGTCAATGGCGGATCCATGTGGGGGCCACCCCGGCCGTCGCCCCGTCCAACAGCATCTCGACAAAAATTATATAGAGTGTCAAATGCTGTTCTACGCTGTTTATTTCTCTGTTTTATACACAATAGTATAAGCAACTTATAATAAGCTCTGTCTTATTTCCCCCTCTCATTTGGGATACTACAGTATGGGTCAAAAATAAGTTTATTACCTGTGAAATTTTGGACCCCCATTTTGAGATCCTGGATACGCCACTGGTACTAGTTGACCAGACATATTAGTTGATTTCAGATTACAAAGTACAAGACAGAACAAATCTGTGACAGTAGTACGTAAAGCATTTTCCACCGCCTAAAGCTTAGGCTTAAGCCTCAGCCTAAGTCTAAAGCCTAAGAAAGACATCGTCTACCAACAGTTGAATAGTCTACTGCTGTACCGCGAAGTGCTCAGCGTTCGTTTTACTACTGCGTCATTGATTAACACGCGTTTAACCATTGCACTCTTCACAGCTGTGTTTTTCTGCTATGAGTTTTTTCAATCAGGGTGCAGCTAATTAAACCAAAACAACAGCTATACATGGTATTAATCATGAAACATGAAAGTTAAATTAATGTCTGTGTCAGCGTTTTGTTAAATTTCGCGATAAAATTCATCCGAAACACTGAGTGCTAAAATATTCTGCATTTTTTCATGTATGCAATCGGATTGCTTGATATATCCTTATATATAAGGGCGTGGTTTCGGACCCGATATTAATGCTTTTGTTCTTTAACCCTTTCAACATGAACATTTTCAATTTCATCTGAGAAGTAGCTTCAAGGTTTAGTAGTTGAACTTTAGTTTCTTGGGTGAAAGGCAAACCTGGTATATCCTAGTAGCTGAGCAATGCTAAACTAGAATTGATAGCTCCCACACACATACAGAATTGAGTGTTTTAAAGTTTACAAACCAAATGTTCGAGTTATAAGTTAAAAGATTCCGCTTGCGTATAGAACAGGGCAGTAACAGTAGTATAAGGATATTCCTAAACGTAAACCTAAACATAAGCTTCAAAGCAAAAAATTCTAAAGTTTAAGCTGATATAACTTTATCGCAGTCTCACACGGAAAATGGTGCGCCCTTGATCTATAAATGGGTCATAGATCCGTATAGAAATTATGTACCTAATTAACATTCTATAGGGCCGCAACCACTTGCGTCCAGATTGGCATACGAGGCCAAAACTGTTTTAAGAGGGTCATGATGGAAACACTTAAGGCACGCGACTAATATTTCAATGGGGGCAAATGTTTTGGTCTGAATACCCCTGGTCAGCGTTTGCATACAGGCCTGTACAATGACCATCGAAATAGCATTCAAATTAATAATTTACGTTATTTTTCATTATGCCTTACAAGATGCCTGTATGCTGGCTTCGAAAAACTCGTGACAATCCATCGGATTAGCATGCGATCAAAAAGTTGTAACTACGGGATATTAAAATATTGAACGGTTTTTAACTCAGTATTGGTAAAAGGGGTAACAGGTTTGACCTAAACAACGTGAAACTATATTTTTTCTATGGAATTACTTTTTAAATACTTTATATATAAACAGAATTATTTATATATAACACAAACCAGGTATGTTAAAAATAAACATACTTCTTTTTTGTCTTTTTGAATTTTTTAAAGGATACCTTCTGTCCCACCAATTGTAAACGAATCTGGTTTGAACCCGGAAATTTCAACTGCTTGCTCAGAGTTCGTGCTAGTGAATTTTCTAAACATATTAACACACATATATATATACATATATTTATATATACATATACACACACATATATATATATATATAATTATATATATATATATATATATATATATATATATATATATATATATATATATATATATATATATATATATATATATATACGGATCGCTTAAGGCGGTTTATTCACTTTAACCGTAGACCAATAACCATTGTGGATACTTATCGCTTAGACAGTTTTTACTTCACAAAAGTGTACTTGAAGATTTTCGCTTCATTATAAAACATATTATAGTTCTATAAATATGCCTTGAATGGCGTTAGGTTTCTGGTGATATTGTCGTTCGCTTTTATTTTACAATTTAATATTAAAGTCTAAGTCCAAAGGCCTAAAAGTTTAATCCAAAACCTTAACCGATAAAGATTATACGGGCACGTGATAAGGGCCTGCTATATGCGAGACAGAGGGACTGATAGACTTTAGAGACTGGAAGGCTTTAGGCTTCAGGCTTAAGATTAGGTTTAGGCTTACGCGTTGTTTTATACTTTGGTTTAAACACCAAATTAATTGTCTGATTAACGAACTTAAGAAATGTTGTCGTAAATTTATGTCAGATGTCAATTATGTATGTGGTACATGACTCCAGGTGTCTTGAATTTCAGACTTTTTTCAGAAATTTGGGTCTGAAATTTTTGAGACTCATAGTTTGAAAATTAACACTTTAGTTTCATAACCGATTGAAGACAAATATTTCTGAGATATGTGAGAAAATGCCGGAAAAAAGATTCATTTTGCTTAATTTTTACACATGTAAGGTTTAGAAACAATGAATTGCCAAGGGATCCGACCTCAAAATTTGGAGCTAAAGCTCAACCAAATTCCCTAATTATACAACCTAACAAACGGCGAAGACGTATTAAAAAACAAGAGTGTTGAAACTTGTCCCGTAGAGCCTATCTCAGAGAGAGTGACAATTTGACTCACCATTTTTTGTAGTGTACTTGAAGTCAAGCTAACGAACCTTCACAGGTAAAATTTGAGTTTTAACAAAAACTGAAAGGGTTCTGTTCTGTAAGTAATTTTAATGTTTGCTTCCTGGCCTGTATCCCCAAATGCGTATAGCAATTTGCAATTGTCATCAGGTTGCGGAGAGCAAGTCCAGCGCGAGAAATGTGCTAAGCTTGCTTCAAACCTCACCATTCGCTGGTTCAAAAATTACAAGACATACAACCGACTGATGATAATCAGTTAAGGTAATTAATTACAAGCCCGAAAATATAAGAAATGTTCATTAGACTTCAATATTTTAAAAAATTGAAAACAAATTTTTGAAAACAAACTACGTAAAAATCAAACCGGCTTATAAATTTAAGTCTTTGTTGTGAATTAGGTATTTTAAAACTCAGAATTCCGTATTGTTTTAACTCATTCTGAGTTAAAGTAATCTGTTAACTTAATCAGTTGAGAACGAGTTACTATTTACTGTTATTAACTCAGAAATCGCCAGAAATACCTAATTCTCTCTCGGAGTTAATCAACTTATTGGAATTCACTGTCTACCCACACCAACATTACTTTTTCAGCGGTGAGTTGCACAATATTAGTTAAACCGACGCTGTAAATTTCAATGAGTTGATTAATCAATTCAGCTAGCGAGTTGGTTATTTCTGAATTAATATCAGTAAACATTAACTCTCTCTCAGTTGAGTTAATTCTCACTCTGAGTTGAGCTGACTCTGGGTGAGTTGATTAATTAACTCAGAATGAATTGAATCTACTCAAAATTCTCAGTTCTGATAGTCTTAACTCACAGCCTGAGTGATTCAACTCCATTCTGAGTTGAAATCAACTCACTGAAATTGACAGTGAAGGTTTATTCTAAAGCCTGTCAAAGCGATCTATTTTTCCTCGCTTCTACACAAGTTTCTGTTACCCCCAAACCATTCTTGTATACGTTCCGATAGCATACTTGGCTCAATTTCAACGTCTATATTCTAAATCAGTGTTTGATAAAATTAGTGTTGTGATTAATTGCTGCTATCAGGTCAACCAATCAATAATGCGGTAAATAATTGAAATAACCGAAACTTCAAATGCAGTGATTGGCAACATCAAATAACCTGCCGACATCGAATTATGAAGACTGTTTAGAAATATGAAATTACGCCGAAGAGCTTGTATTTATGCTGTGCTAATTCTAGGATCAGGTAGCTACACATTTCGTATACTGTTTGAAAATAGTTTAGTTGATTAGTTAATTCAGCTAGCGAGTTGGTTATTTCTGAATTATAATATGAGTAAAAATTACCTCACTCTCAGTTGAATTGATTCTCACACTCTGAGTCGAACTGACTCTTGATGAGTTGATTAATTAATTCAGAATGAACTGAATCAAACTCAAAATTCTGAGTTCTGTCAGTTCTAACTCAGACTGAGTGACTCAACTTATTCTGAGTTAAAAATCAACTCACTGAAATTTTACAGTGTGTCAGCCGTATAACAGAATTGCTTTTCAGGAAACAAATTAATACACAGTGTAAAGTGGCGGATCCAGAAATTTCAGACGAGGATTGACGTGCAGTTCGACGGCACGGGTTGATTATCTGAGGGCCGGTAGTCAGTTATACCAGTTGGAAGGGACGGTGGGGCATGCGATTGAAGAAACACAAGTGTGGCTAGAATCTTTTCTAGGAGATGCAGTGTAAAGTGGCGGATCCAGAAATTTCAGACGAGGATTGACGTGCAGTTCGACGGCACGGGTTGATTATCTGAGGGCCGGTAGTCAGTTATACCAGTTGGAAGGGACGGTGGGGCATGCGATTGAAGAAACACAAGTGTGGCTAGAATCTTTTCTAGGAGATGCGGAACATTTTGTAATGCTGGGGCTGTCAGTCCACCTGAACAGCTTCTGGCGACAGGCCTAATTTCCACCCTCCATTCGAGCCATCTATGACAATGTGGTTGTTTTCAAGTGTCCAATTATAGTTTACCGTGTATACCAACATATATCCCGTATATCCTGCGGTTAAACGCAAAGTTGTTTTTAATATGAATCCCCATTGAAAAGGCCTATCCAATCCACCATTGTTTGTTGTATTATGAATGAAAGCTTTACTGTAGTGACCCGAATTAAGAGGGGGAACTGATATTCATTTAGCCTCTCCAGAAGGTATCACCTCGGGCCCGTAACGAGGGGGGGGCAGGGGGTCTTAGCCCCCATGAAAAATTTTTGGACCCCCTGGAAAATTTTTAACCTTGCTCATAAGTCATTGAAAACTCTTGAATGCTCCCCTCCTGAAAAATTTATAGCCTCCCCTCCAACAAGGTGAGTTGGCTACTGTCCTGTTTGTAAGCCTAAGAGTATTAAGAATGAGCTTATATCTAAGCATTACGACAGGGGCGGGGGCAGAGACGGGGGGGGCAAAGGGCCATGACACTCCAATGGTTTTGGTAAAAATTTGATATTTGAATAAATTGAAACTATAATCTTCTGTGCGTTTCATTCTCACATAATATTCTGGCTACTCCCATGTCAGGAATGGTACACAAGAGTGTTCAATGACTTAAAAGCAAAAATGAAAATTTTCTGGGTGGCCAAAATTCTTCCAAGAGTTCTGAGCCCCCCTGGCATCCTCTGTACACGGACCCGAGAGACAAGAGGAAAATGGGTAATGGGTAAGTGGAGGGGTGGAGTGACTATCATTTCGAGAATGGGATCCAACAAGTTATTCAAAAGCGATACAGGTTCGGGCCCATGTAAAGATCAGGCGGCGGAGAGTTTTTCTGTGGGACTAGAATAGAGTAAGCTTGAGTTTTAGACTAATTTTTTGCTTGGCTTAGGTAGATTTAGGTTTAAAGAATAGAAATATGCTTTTAATGCTGTTCAGCCCTTGTTCTTTACATTGGCCCAGGTACGGAACATGGACACCTAATAATGAAAGGTGGCTTATCTTACAGATCACGAACTCCTGTGGGCACTAAAGCTAATAACGCCCGAATAAGGAGTAAGCTGTATCGTTGGCCATGCCAAGGCCATTAAAGCAGAGGTACCCGGCGCACTTGTATCGCCCCTTTCAAGGCTGCTAGCTCGGCAACGGTCGTGGGTGTACCGATAGGTTGTTGGTACGTTTCCCAATCGGAATACGACCGTGCGCCCTATGCCATCATAATTCATGGTAGATAGTAACGTTACGCCTAGGTTCTGGCTCGCGTTGCACTAATTCGTGTTGAAATTTTTTGCCTGCGGTGCTGTTCAAAGGAAAACATCATCAAATTATCAAATTTGCCAATCAGCTCAAACCTGAAGGAATTAAAAATTGTGCACAGCCTCACAGGTGCAGATGGGTCGCTGGCCACTGCCAAAGAGCTCAAAGTTCACGTTTTTGGTGGAAACCCAAGGCATGTGGACCTGGTAGGATGCGGCCTTCCCATTTCGAATTTCTCGGTATGTCACTGGCTTAAGCCTAAGCTTAAACAAAAAATTAGTCTAAAGCTTAAGCTTTACTCCATTGCAGTCTCACAGAAAAACGTTCCGCCCTGATCTTTTTCATGGGCCAAAAAACGTTTATTCCCAACTTAAATTTTCGCATATCGGAAAAGTTTTTGACGACGTTTGTATGAACCATTTTACAGGAATATTCCACCAGCTCAAATTGTATCTCCCACCACGACAATATTTGATGGTGTACGCACATGATTCTTCATGGCTTGTTGACCGAACATCAAACGATGCCGACAAAAATAACGACACAGTCTCTTATCCGGTTCCAGCTGACACCCTGAGTTATTCCGGAAATGACGATGGTGACGCATCCTTCCGGGAACTACCGGAAACGGAAAATGAACCAAATAACGATGAACAGCGGCTATTGAGGCATATACTGCAATATTATGATAACAGCGTTCGTCCGGTATACAATGCTTCAGATAGTGTCACGGTGTATTTGGGGTTAACTGTCAATCATATATTCAGTATCGTAAGTTCACATCCGGTAATCGCGACAATTCGTCACCCGTCAACTCGTCGACCGACAACTTGTATATCTGAAATTTTCGTCGACTCGACAGTTTGTCGCCGATCATTCAGTCTTAGGCGTAGGTTTTTGATTAGGATGTGCTTAGGATTAAGTTTACCTTAGGCTATGGATTAGGCTTAGGCAACTGTTCGGGCTGGGCGACAAGCTATCGGTCGATGAATTGTCGTAGATTGGGGGAGACATCAGGGAGATGACGCTGACCCCCTGACGTTTTGAAGAAGTGCGATTTCTGTTACTTAGGTTCTCATTCAGTACTCACAATTACTGCTTTCGCTAGTGGCCTATGCATAAAACAGACCCAGAACAAAGCCTTAGATTTGAAGCTTAAGCTTTATACGCGTACAGGTTTAAGTTTAGACTCAGCCTTAGATTATTAGATTTAGGATTAGGCTTAGCTATGTGATGAGGCTACTGATTAGACCAATGATTAGCACAGTAACCAACTTAACATGTATAGAGATCAGACCACGTTAACAACAGGGGCGGAACGTTTTTCTGCGGCACTGCGAAAAAGCAAGCTTAAGCTTTAGGCTATTTTTTGCCGAGGCGTAGGCTTTAGGCTTAGGTATAAGCTCATTTTTACGTTTAGACTTTGGCTTCGGCTTAGGCTTAGGTTCATAAGCTCATTATTACGCCTAAGCTCTGGCTTAGCCATAGGAATATGCTTCTACCACAGATACGGCCCTGTTGTGTGGATTGGCTCAGAGATCTATTAGAATTCAGAGATTGGCGTGCATCGGTTTACAAAGATTTAGGAAGAAAGAAGTTTAAGCCTAAGCCTAAGCCTCTATAACTCCAAGAATTGGTGCAAAATGTTTACGTTTTGCTCAAAACCTCAAAGTTTTTTAGTCACAAGGTCAAGTGTAATTTCGAACTTGGGCCAATATATACTTGAGTAGTGTCAAATATCTATTTATCGTTCAAATTTAAATACCAATTACAAAACGATTCGAATTCCGGAATAATGGAAATTTAAAAAAATTTAAAAAGCCTAAGCCTAAGCGTAAGCTTAAGCGTAAGAATGAGCATATTCTTAAGCCTTAGGCTAAGCCTAAGCCTAAGCCAATCAAAAAAGCTAGTCTAAAGCTCAAGCTTTACCCTATTGCAAGGCCATAATAAACGTTCCGCACCTGATCTTTACACGGGCCCAAAAATGAAACGCGTTTCATTTCAATAAAGAATTTTCGATTATCAAAATAATTGTTACACTAATCTGTATACTTTTTAAGCTATGTTTTTCAAAAAATATACCGTAATTCTAGATTCGATTTTTTACAGCTGATGTTAAACAATGTTTGAATTTGAATTCGAATTTCAATTTCAACTTAAGCCGACTTAAAAATTAACGTTTCAGCAGCACAGCCAATATTTTTTCAGGAAGAGAAAAATCAAGTATTTTCGTTGAATGTTTGGCTTGAACAAAACTGGTTCGACGAAAGGATCAGCTGGCATCCGGACGATTTCGGTGGTCTCAATGAATTGACGGTGTCAACGTCGTTTCTATGGGTGCCTGATATTGTGTTGTACAACAAGTAAATTTGTTAACCCTTTCTTATATGCACTATAAATTTCAGTGCGTTAATTATAACTCAGAATGAGTTGAATCACTCAGACTGAGTTAGGATTATCAGAACTCGGAATTTTGTGTTGGTTCAATTCACTCTGAGTTAATTAATCAACTCACCCAGAGTCAACTCAACTCAGTGATAATCAACGCAACTCAGAGTGAGTTAAAGTTTACTGTTATTAACTCAGAAGTAACCAACTCGCTAGATGAATTGATCAATCAACTCATTGAAATTTACAGTGTGGAGTAGACCGTGAGCAACGCAGTCCATAAGGGCACATAACACCGATAGTTTGCAAAACTTTATAAATTTCAACTTTTATTCACAATCTTGTTATTTTTTGAACGACCAATGAATACCACAGAGTCGCGACAGTCGCGTAAGCATACTTTCAAGCTTAAGCCTAAGTTTAAGAGTAAGAATGAGCCTGTAACTAAGCGTAAGCCTAAACCAAAGCGTAAGGATAAACCTAAGCCTAAGCCTAAGCCTAAGCCTAAGCCTAAGCCTAATCCTAAGCCTAAGCCTAAGCCTAAGCCTAAGCCTAAGCCTAAGCCTAAGCCTAATCCTAAGCCTAAGCCTAAGCCTAAGCCTAAGCCTAAGCCTAATCCTAAGCCTAAGCCTAAGCCTAAGCCTAAGCCTAATCCTAAGCCTCAGCCTAATCCTAAGCCTAAGCCTAAGCCTAAGCCTAATCCTAAGCCTAAGCCCAAGCCTAAGCCTAATCCTAAGCCTAAGCCTAAGCCTAAGCCTAAGCCTAAGCCTAAGCGTACACTGCAAAAAATGATGAGTCAAATTGACTCTCTCCGAAATAGGTTCCACGGGACTACACAAACTGAGTCAAATTCGACTCCGCCAAAGTCAAATTCGACTCACTTAGTCGCACGTTTAACTCTGGCGGAGTCGAATATGACTCAGTTCTGTAGTCCTGTAGAGCCTATTTCGGAAAGAGTCAATTTGACTCACCATTTTTTGCAGTGATAAGGATAAACCTATAACTAAACCCAAGCATAACGCTAGGTCTAAATTAAAAAATCATTCTAAAGCTTAAGCTTACTCTATTGCAGTCCTGCGGAAGACAGTCCGTCTTAGATCTATACATGGGTCTTTGTAACAAACACCGGTTGAACGCTTTTACGCAACAAAACCCGACGGTTCTGTTTCAGCGCTGAAGACTATTCAACCGGTGTTTTGATGACCAATGTTGCAATCTACAACACAGGTTTGGTCTACTGGGCACCGCCAGTAAAGTATCGGTCAACTTGTCTCCTTGACGTTTCGTATTTTCCGTTTGACGAACAAATTTGCGAACTTCGCTTTGGATCGTGGATTTATGATGGAACTCAGGTGACCCAGTTTGACCCGATATTTCGAACGAATTTTTAAAATTCAAATGATCGATTGGTGGCAAATTAGGGCCAATGCTACTTTAAGAGGCGTAACAGTAGATTAAGCCTAAGCCTAAGCGTTGCAAAAATGTGTTCCTAAGCCTAAGCCTAAAGCCTAAGCCTAAGGCTAAGCAAAAAACGTAGTCTAGAATCTAAACTAACTGTATTATGGATTCACCAGAAACCTGGACGCCCTTTAAAGTAACATGTGACCCACCAGAAGGACGCCCTTTTAAGTAACATGAGCCCGAATTACGATAGCTATCGCGGCCCATGTATAAAACAGGGCCGGGTCGTTTTCCGGAGGGGCTGTAATAGAGTCAAGCTTTAGACTAACTTTTTTGCGTAGGCTTAGGCTTAGGCTTAGGCTTAGGAATATGCTCATTCGTACGCTTAGGCTTAGGCTTAGGCTTACGCTTACGCTTAGGAATACGCTTACACTACTGTTCCGGCCCTGTTCGATAAATTGGCCGCTACTGCTTCTAGTAGTAAGACATTAATGGTAGATTACCATTAAAAGTTACAAATTTCAAATTCAGTGAAGGTTTAACGTTATTTTAATACAAGAAATTTTAAAGTTTGATCTTGATCCGTTCAGGGTCAACAGAGAATCTCATTCCGTTGGCTTTCGCAGTTGGAACCTAAATCCATAAAGCGGCGCCGATTCGTGTCTAAGTTGCCTTCTGGTACCGATCATTATACATGACGTCATACCGAATTTCGATCTGTATCAATGGGCGTATATGCAACAGGGTTTCCTGAAATTGTCTTCAATCAGAGACCGGCCCATGTATAGAACAGGGCAGAAATAGTAGCATAAGCATATTCCTAAGCCAAAGCCTAAGCCTAAGCCTAAGCCTAAGCCAAAAAGCAAAAAAATAGTCTAAAGCTGAAACTGACTCTATTATATCCATTTCGGCACACGATCCGGCCCTGTTCTATACATGGACCCAGAGACCTGATGCCACTTTTGTATGCTTTGTATATCCAAGGGCGTCCTTACGGGGTGCATTGGAGGTGTATATGCAAGGGCGTCCTTACGGGGTGCATTGGAGGGCCATACCATCGCTGCCTCAAATTTGGCTGGTGCCCTCCCAAATAGACTCGGTCTAAAAGTACACAATGGTTAGTTGTAATTCTACGGCTCGCCCAAAATTATTCATTAGGTACCATTTAAATATAATTTTCTGCCGACGCCTCTGTGAATATTCCGTTCGATCCTTCCTAAAAAGTCAAATCAGTTTTTGTTCACTACGTTCGTTGGAAAAAATCCTTAAACTAAGTTATATACCTTCCTGAAATGAAATCCTGACTAAAACCGGGCGTTCCGTAATATTAATACAAGAGGTTAAAAATTAAAGAAATATTGCAAACTGCAGTGCAAGCAATTGCAATTTTATTCAGTTCTTTTTCGAACGCAGTAGTATTTGCATTATCAAACGCAATTTTAGTACTAAATCTTAATGCAACATGGGGGTGTGATCGCCGGTGGGAAACCACTGATTGACTAGGTACTCTCTAAACGCTTAAACTAACTTGATTTAAGCATAAGCTAATCCGCCAGTAATAAACTAACTTTTTAGATTAACTAAACTAGCAGGTAGGTTTACGCTTAAACTGATTTAAAATCTTACATATTTTCAGTTTAAGACAAACGTATTGAACTTTAGATACACGGCTGCACTTGTTACTTAATCTAAAAATGAGTTTACTTAAACTCGTGTTAAACTTAAAAATATGTTAGTTTAAGTAAAACTTATAATTCTAGTTTAGTTAGTCCGTCGAGCCATTTAAGTTTTACTTAAACTGATATTCAAGTTTAGTTAAGCTATAGTTTAAGTTTAAGTTTTTAAACAGTACAACCGGAGACTGTCTCCAGCTCTGGCTCCGGCAAAAATCGGCCTCCGGCTGCGGTTCGTTGAATTTATTCCGGAAGTTCCGGCAATTTCGGTAGGAAAATGTCAAATTTTTGCAAAATTTACCTGTTTAGCGCGTTTCGTTTTACTTTTGTCACAATTGTCAGGAAAACGTTTCCGAAATTTCGTAGAAAATTAGCGTAACCCCAAACAACTTTAACAACATATTGCAGATATTGGCTAAAACCAACCAATTAACCATCGTTTTTACTACCTAATTTCGTCTCACCTCCGGCTTCGGCACCGGTTGCGGTATTTTCACGTCCGGTTGCACCCTGCTGATTGGCTGTGGCCTGGATCCGCAGCTGTCATGTGTGACAGTTGAGGACTCTGGCTACGACCCTGGTTCTAGTTTTATCACAGATGAACATTACAAACCGGTCGACAACCGTGAGCCGGGATCGATACACAGACCATGGCGAATGGGAACTTGTGGAAACCGGAATGGGTCGGCGTCTTAATTACTACGCGTGTTGTAAAAACGTTCCGTTTCCAGGTATAATATTTCCGCTACGCTTCCGCCTCAGATTAAACTTAATACACGCAAAAGAGTATTTCTTATTAAGTTATTCAGAAATGTATTTTCTGCGGCAAATCTGAAATGTTTTTTGTTGATATTAACACAATTTATCGAAAAAAATAACACGAAAGCGTTTATTTTCAGACTTTTTATTTCAAAACCTTTCAAAACTTTTCTGTTGAAACTGCGGCAAATCTGAAATGTTTTTTGATATTAACACAATTTATCTAAAAAAATAACACGAAAGCGTTTATTTTCACACTTTTTATTTCAAAACTTTTTGAAAACTTTTCTGTTGTGACTGCGGCAAATCTGAAATGTTTTTTGATATTAACACAATTTATCTAAAAAAATAACACGAAAGCGTTTATTTTCAGACTTTTTATTTCAAAACTTTTTTGAAAACTTTTCTGTTGTAACAGAAATACTTGTCAAGTGCACTATGCTAATCATATTTTGTTAAATGTAAGAAATTTTTTTCTTCAATACTACAAATATTATTTTGAGTGTAATCTTTGACCAGGATCTTGTGCAATTTGTGGAAAAGTCAAAAACGGCAAAATTTCATAACAAAGACTTCAAGCTGAAGTTCGGTACAAGAGTACAAGGCAATAGTGTCTACCTTTTCGCTCACGACATTTTTTTCTATTCGTGCTCAGCTGGCTAACAATTCGACCTGGTCCAGATACCCAAACTGCAAATTTTAAGGATCTAAAAGCGAACTCTGAAATTAGTCTCGGAGCCAACTGTGGGAGCATGACCAGCCTTATAAATCCCACCAAAAAACGAATATCCGTATTCCGTACTGCTAAAGATTTTTAAGTTCGCCTTTAGATGGAAACCAAAGGCACATGCCTGACAGGATACGGTCTCCCCAATCAAAATTTCTCGGTACGCCACTGGTCTGGTTGCATTGAAATAACCAGAAATTGGTCAAAGATTTTCAACTGTGTCCAAACATTCATTCAACCAATCTGAGTGAGGCCTTCTAAAAATTTAAACTGTAAACTAAAGGCAGGACAAAGGTACGGAATATGTACCCTCCCCAGGAATTCAATAGAAAATAGTTCATTTTACACATTTCGACGCGCTGAGTTGAACGGTGCCATTTTTAGCGCTGTAGAGTCCCCGGTTCAATAGTTATGGTCCTTTAAAATTTAACTTTTTACCATATAAAACATGTGCCAACCACAATCAAATTCGTGTAAGGAATAAACATGGTTAAGAGAATGGGCTTCGTTTTAAGGCTCGGCAAATGTAACGGATAAATTCTACGGGAGAATAGTTTGAGTTGTAAAAGATAGTTTTGGTAAAAAAATTCTTTGGGAAGAAAAAGAGAAAAAACTTAAAAATGAATTGATTCTCAGCAGTTTTTTCGGTCCATTTTTCGTCAGTCTTGATATACGACTTATATGCTATTTTTTACGTATGTTAATATACTATTGCCAATTACAAACGGTCAACTTGCTAACAGTTAAGCTTATATTTTACGAACATGTTAGTGATAGCTACTTCCTGTTCCAATCAGTGCGTGTTTGCACTATAATTTCGAGGGCCATAACTTTTGAACCGTTCGTCATACAGCCATAAAAATGGTACCGTTGAATTCAGCTCGTCGAGATCTATAGGATGGATTACTTTTTATCAAAATCCTCCGGGGTTCCAGATTCCGTACGTCCGCCTAAAAATGGAAACCCAAAACTACCGGGCCCTGCGGGTGAAAGCCGCAAATCCTCATTGAAAGCGAAAATACGTTATTCCCATGCCGGGAATCGAACCCGGGCCGTGCGGGTGAAAGCCGCAAATCCTCATTGAAAGCGAAAAAACGCTATTCCCATGTCGGGAATCGAACCCGGGCCCTGCGGGTGAAAGCCGCAAATCCTCATTGAAAGCGAAAAAACGTTATTCCCATGCCGGGAATCGAACCCGGGCCGTGCGGGTGAAAGCCGCAAATCCTCATTGAAAGCGAAAAAACGTTATTCCCATGCCGGGAATCGAACCCGGGCCGTGCGGGTGAAAGCCGCAAATCCTCATTGAAAGCGAAAAAACGTTATTCCCATGCCGGGAATCGAACCCGGGCCGTGCGGGTGAAAGCCGCAAATCCTCATTGAAAGCGAAAAAACGCTATTCCCATGTCGGGAATCGAACCCGGGCCCTGCGGGTGAAAGCCGCAAATCCTCATTGAAAGCGAAAAAACGTTATTCCCATGCCGGGAATCGAACCCGGGCCGTGCGGGTGAAAGCCGCAAATCCTCATTGAAAGCGAAAAAACGTTATTCCCATGCCGGGAATCGAACCCGGGCCCTGCGGGTGAAAGCCGCAAATCCTCATTGAAAGCGAAAAAACGTTATTCCCATGCCGGGAATCGAACCCGGGCCCTGCGGGTGAAAGCCGCAAATCCTCATTGAAAGCGAAAAAACGTTATTCCCATGCCGGGAATCGAACCCGGGCCGTGCGGGTGAAAGCCGCAAATCCTCATTGAAAGCGAAAAAACGTTATTCCCATGCCGGGAATCGAACCCGGGCCCTGCGGGTGAAAGCCGCAAATCCTCATTGAAAGCGAAAAAACGTTATTCCCATGCCGGGAATCGAACCCGGGCCGTGCGGGTGAAAGCCGCAAATCCTAACCACTAGAGCACATGGGACTTGCCATATGTGTTAAAACTATGCTTAAACTGTAAAACAATAAACAATACATTTTCTCAGACAGACAGAATCGGGGGGGATGCAGGTGCATATACAATTCAGTAATATGCTTTCACTAGGAAGCAGAGGTGGGCCCGTAGCCAAGGGGTGGGCCCGTAGCCAAGGGGTGGTTCAGGGGGGCTCAGCCTCCCTGGGAATCTATGGCCGCCCCACCTATAAAATTTGCAACGGTTGCTTGTACTTCATTGAAACACCTTTGAATGCCCCTCCTGAAAGTTTTAACCTTTCTCCCCTAGCACGGTGAGCTGGCTACGGCCCTGGGCTGATGTTTCACAACATAAAATCAATATCGAAGTCAATGCTGTGTTTTAAATGATTGTTTACTAAATAATTATCCGTTACATTGACGGAGGCCAATGTTACGTTAAGGGGCGTAACCGTAGATTAAGCGTGTTCCTAAGCCTAAGCTTAAGCGTTGCAAAATGTGTTCCTAAGCCTAAAGCCTAAGCGTTGCAAAAATGAGCTAAAGCCTAAGCCTAAAGGCTAAGCGTTGCAGAAATGAGTTCCTAAGCCTAAGCAAAAAATGTAATCTAGAATCTAAACCTACTCTTTTATAGACCCACCAGAAACCCAAACGCCACTTAAAGTAACATAGGCACTGCGTTACGTGTTAATATATTGGAGCTAAGAATTTTCAATAAGACGACTTTGAATATTGGCTCATGCTAAAAATCAGGGTCTGTGGACTTATGGCGTCAATAGCTGCGATTTTGATATTGCAAGTGTGAATGGAACGTACGCGCTGTCGTGTGACGCCAATACCCCCACTTTCTACACAATCGAAACCCTGCGTTCAGCTTGTGTTTGCCAAGGGGTGACACCCGCATTTGTCATGGGCGCGAAGGAACATGGTGCAGAGCAAGCATCTCTCACTACTCGGCATTTAGGTCGAGAAACCGTGATTTATCTTGGGTGTTGGGGTGAGCAAACCGGCATTTAAATTGGGTGTTGGGCGAGGTAAACCGGCATTTATCATGAGTGTCGAAATGGAGTCAGCGTACCCAAGATTTCCATACCACTCCCCACCGGAGACACTATTGTCTTAACTCTAGTAAAAGACTTCAAATTATAGTCTGTCTGGACGTGTTTTTGTATATATGCAATATTTCTGGGCACCATGGTGTCCCCCGTAGCCTTCAAGAGGTGAACCATTCTAATTTTGTTTACGATCCACAGCTGTTGTTGACACCGAACCTTAGTACACTGTAAAAAAGGGTTAATCAAATTGACTCTCTCCAAAATACGCTTTACGCGACTACACAAACTGAGTCAAATTCGACTCAGTGAGTCGCCACGTTTGACTTCGGCGGAGTTTTGAATATGATTCAGGTTGCCAGGTCCCTGGCCAGCTCACCATGCTAGGGGGGGGGCTAAAATGTTTTAGGAGGGGCAATTCATGGGTTTTTTGTGACTTGCAAGCAAGGTTGAAAATTTTCTACGGGGGCCAAAATTTTTGCAGTGGGGGCTGATCCCCTCCTGGTTTCCTTGGCTACGAAAGCCAATTTCGGAGAGAGTCAATTTGACTCATCATTTTTTGCCAGTGTATTAATGTTTAATAAGTCTGTAATTTGTTTTATTTATTTCGTTTCAGAAATCGTATTCTACCTTCACCTGCGTCGACGTACCCTGTTCTACATGTACAATGTAATATTTCCATGCGCAATGCTTTCCAGTCTGACCCTGACGCAATTTTGGTTACCGTCCGAATCCGGCGAAAAAGTAACTCTTGGACTGACGGTCGTTCTCGCGTATACGGTGTTTAGTTTTAATAATTCTGAAAATATGCCTGAAACATCCGATACGATACCGTTGATTGGTAAGAAATAAATCTGCACAGTAAAAAATCATCGCTAGCTCGTCAACCTGAAATTGTTACTAGGAAGAGTCGATGGTCGTTCTTACAAGAGTAGCTCGTCAACCTGAAATTGGTAGTAGGAAGAGTCGATGGTCGCTCTTACAAGAGTAGCTCGTCAACCTGAAATTGGTAGTAGGAAGAGTCGATGGTCGCTCTTACAAGAGTAGCTCGTCAACCTCAAATTGGTAGTAGGAAGAGTCGATGGTCGTTCTTACAAGAGTAGATTGAACGAACGTAAAGAAGTTAATTTTATGACAATAGCTTGTGGTTTGTGTGTGGGTCAAAAATAAGTTTGTTACCTGTGAAATTTTGCCCCCCCCCCCCCCCCATTTTGAGATCCTGGACCAGCCACTGCCAACTACCGATACGCGTCGCAATCTCCCAGGTTCACCCGTCCCTTACTAGTGGCGGATCCACAAATTTCTGTCGGGGGCGCACAATATAGTAGAAAAAATCTTGCGAGTGAAGCGAGCGACAAGCTAAAATGCAATTTTCGTGGCACAAATGTAAAAATTTGTAACACAGGGATCTGACCATTTTTCGTGACAAATATTCTGATGGACTCTCTTAGCATTTAAATAAAAATGGTCCATCCTATAGATCTCGACGAGCTGAATTCAACGGTACCACTTTTATGGCTGCATGACCAATAGTTCAGAAGGTATGACCTTCAAAATGATAGTGCAAACACACACGCATTGGAACAGAAAGTATCTATATTCAAATGTTCGTAAACTATAACCTTAACCAGGTTTATTCCTTACACAAATTTGATTACTATTTGTACATGTTTTATATGGTAAAAAGTTAAAACGGCCATAACTACTGCACCGGGGACCCTACAGCGCCAAAAAAGGCACCGTTGAACTCAGAGCATCAAATTCTATAAAATTAACTATTTTCATTTCTTGGGGGATCCATATTTCGTGTCGTGTCCCCGCCCTTCCCTTCTTCAGCTTTATATTCCTTCTGTATTGACGTGTGTGTCTACGTTTGTACATATTTCGTTGTTATGTGTGTTATATGTTGTTATAATTAATGTGAAGTGAAAGGGTTTACCCTTTGACGCTTATGTTCATCAAAAGTTATTCTTGTCTCTGAAGCACGCCTCGATAGCGCAGTCGGTAGCGCGTAAGTCTCATAATCTTAAGGTCGGCGGTTCGATCCCGCCTCGGGGCATATGTTTTCTTCGAATTGACAATTAATACGAGTAAAAAGAGGTATCGTGCATCATACTCAACTTATCATTTTAACATTACAAAGGGGACCTGTTGAATTGTTGTTGTGTCTCAAATCTTCAAGGGTGCCACCGCTTGTACCATGGGTGCCGCCACTTGTACAAGGGTACCACCGCTTGTACCAGGGTGCCGCCGCTTGTACCAGGGTGCCGCCGCTAGTAAGGGTTGCTTTTTTACCGGAAAAATGGAATCAACCGGAAAAATTGAAAACAGTGTACTTATGCTTCAACAAATATAAAGACGTTTTAGTAGGTGCTGAATCGTTCCAAAATGATACTAAACCAGGCCCATAACCAGCTCACCTTGCTAGGGGGGCTAAAAATTTAAAAGAGGAGCATTCAAGGGTTTTCAATGACTTGCAAGCAGGGGGCTCAGCCCCCTCCCTTGGCACCCCTTGGCTACGGGCCCGTATTAAACGCGAATTGCATGACTATTTTACTGAATATATCAATATTTGTATTACATATGATTGGGAACACACTACAAAAGACGCAGACAGGGGTGGGTGCTCCCTCAAACTCCGAGCGAAAAGCCAGACACATTTTAAAACTTCTGCGGTTTTTGTTTCAACCAGATTGGGTGCTGGCCCATTAAGGGGTGCTGACTCCCAAATGGGGGGTATGGGGGGTGGCTTCTCCGGCCCTGTACAAACGTGATAGATATTTGAAAAATAACATCTTGGAGTTAGATAGCCGCACACATGAGTGGAGTTCAAATAGGGCCCGTATTCAAGAAGACGCCAGAGGGGATCAGCCCCCCTGCAAAAATGTTGGCACTGGCCTAGAAAATTCTCAACCTTCTAAATAAAGTCAACGAAAACCCTAGTATGCACCTGCTGAAAAATCGTTTAGCACCCTCTAAAAAGTGAGCTGACTAAGACAGGCCTGGCTCAAATCCGAAGTTAAAAATTTATTTGAGTTGAAGTTGAATTCATTCGGAAAACACGCTAAATGCGGAGGTACGGAATCTGGATCCCCCTAGGATTTTGATAAAAGTGGTCCATCTTATAGATGTCGACGAGCTGAATTCAACCGTAGCATTTTTATGACTGCAGGGTGGGGTCCATATTCCGTACCTCAGCCAACGCTAAATATAACCGTTATCGGCTTTCAGCGATTTACATCATGTGCATAATGACCCTATCATCACTTTCGGTTCTAATGTCAGTGATTGTATTGAATATGCGACATGCACGTGGTTACTGGGGTCGCGCTCCAACGTGGCTTCGACGGTTCAGCTTTCATGTTCTCGATCCGATGCTAACATCAAAGGCCAAAAAGCGAACAGCGATCAAAGAAAAGCCGACTTCAAAGCGACATCGACCGAAATATTCAGTCACTGCTGCATTACAGACGCTTCAAGCGAACAACGTCGTGAAACGAAATCGTGGCGACCCCCAGGAACAACCGGTTGAGATGGATGTGACCGGTGGTAAATCTGTCAATAGGGAATTGAAACTACACTGTAAAAAATGGTGAGTCAAATTGATTCTCTCGGAATTAGGCTTTTCCTGACTACACAAACTGAGTCAAATTCGAGTCCGCCAAAGTCAAACGTGCGACATAGTGAATCGAATTTGACTCTGGTGAAGTCGAATTTGACTCAGTTTGTGCAGTAAGGAAAAGCCTATTTCCGAGAGAATCAATTTGACTCATCATTTTTTGCAGTGTAGGGGCGTAGCCTGGATTTTGGTTGACACTGAAGAGTATTAACGTTCACAGGCGGTGATAAGGGGAGGGGGCGACGGGGCGCGTGCGTCCCATTGGTTCGAGCTGACGTAACTTGTTTTCGCTTAGCGCATTTGGGTGTGGAAAGATCAGGGGAAGGTAGCAGAAGCTCAAATATGCTAAAATTTGTCAAAATCCAACCATCTTTGGGCAAACACTGGCTGGGGGATAACCGAAAAACTCAAAATTTTGGCATGCGCCCCCTCCTTAGGTTCTTCATATCACCGCTCCTGGCAACGCTGCGGTTGGTTTTAAAAATTCGGACTCGTAGTAGCCAGAGTGAATCATGAGGGGTTCAACCCCCTGGAAATGCTTTGCCCTTCGCTAGAAAATTTTTAACCTTTCTTGTAAGTCATGGAACTTCCTTGTATGTCCCTCCTGAAAAATTTGCAGCTCCCCTTAGCAAGGTGAGCTGGTATTCGGGCCTGCAAAAATTTCGAATAGAATTAAACCCCAAAAAACTGTTGACCAAATTCGCCAACGAGGTTAATGATTCGTATCAGCTGCGCTTGGTTATGCTTTTGACTGAAACCTTGAAAATTGGGGCCAATGTATTGATTATGTCCGTGCTGCAGTATAAGCATAGTCCTCAGCCTGAGTCTAACCTCAATAATAAGGCTATACCTAAGTCTAAATCTAAGCAAAAAATAGTCTTACGCTTAAGCCCTTAAGCTTGCTCTGTAGCCGACTCGAGAAAACGGTTTTCCTGTGATCTGTACTTTGGCCAAAAATGAAAACGAGCGACATTCGGTGTTTTTTTAAACCGATCAATGAATTCAAACGACAGAAGAAGTTTACAATTAATGTCAAAAGCATAAGCTGCGCCAAAAGTTTCGACCCATATAAAGATCAGGAGCGGAACGTTTTTTGCAATAGAGTAAGCTTAAGCTTTAGAATATTTTTTTTGCTTGGCTCAGGGTTAGGCTTAGGCTTAGGAATATGCTTATAATACTATTGCGCTCCTGTTCTTAACATTGACCATAGTTTCTAATTTATTGGTCCTTCTATGAAATATATTGGTCCTTCTATGAAATATATTGGATGGGTAATGGTTGCTATTAATGGGGTCCTAATGGACTCAAAACTGGACAAAGATTTTGTGTATGTTTCAGCCGCTCCAAATCGCGAATCACCCCACCTGACTTTTAATCGGATCCGAACACTTTGCGACCAACTCCAAACCAGTCAAACACACCTTTTATCGCCGTCTTCAACATTGGATTCGTTTCGCCAAGACTTTTCCAGCAATTGTGTCAACGCATGCTCTTTGAACGCTTCTCGGATTAACACTGGTTTTCCAAGGCCTCGTATCAACGTTTCGAATACGGAAGAAAGTCTTCTATTGCTGGACAATTCATCACCTAAGCCTGGCACGCATCAGATATTATCAAAAAGTTGCCGCACAGTTGCGACCAACAGTTCAACATTGCGCAACGATATTCGACGGCGGTACGATCAAAGACTTTACCACTGGCGAAGATCAAACGAATGATTGGCGGAAAGATGAACCGAACGACACGCGGAAACAATCAAATCAACAACTGGCGGCAACATCAAAGACTCGACCAATTGCAAGATCAATGCGGCTTCCGCCACCCCGGAGGCGAGTGTCCCCAATTCGTCGATTTAAACGACTTCAAAAAATCACATTCAACCGATTCAGTGGCGTCATATCGACCGGAATCAGTGAATTGTTTTTTTCGAACGCTACATCCTGGATGGGGCAGCCAAAAGTTGGCAATCAAA
>JASANG010000745.1:0-31424 GCA_030248215.1 Enoplolaimus lenunculus
CCTGATTGTGATCAATTGCTGCCGTGTCCATTGGGGTTAGTGGTTGATCAGTTAAGGTGGAAGTCTCCTCCGACAAAATATTGCCGCCTCCAGCAATACCAATGACATCGTGATCGCTGGTTGTAGGCATTATTTAATATAAAAGTAAATATTAATGCCTGAATGCAAAGTGGGTTGTTCTTCAAAAGAATTATCATTTACAATAAAATATTACGCTTTGAATCTTTCAGTTGTCCAAGAACTATGACAAATTGATTACTTAATTTTTCGTGTGACAATGTATATAACAACAAAACCAAGTAGAAGTCGTTTGTGCAAAAATTAGGTACGGTTACGCGTGAAATTGCAACGGTTTTGAAATTGCAACACCCTCGTTTGGTATATTTTAGCCAATTACGATTTTGGGCTTACGTTTTCAACAGTGCTCAAACACTTAAAACGGAATACCATGCTGAATTGTAATACTTCAGCCAATTTTTGTTACAAACACATGTTTTGAAGTTAGTGCAACACCGCAGAAAACGCTATTTACACATCTTGACGTATATATTTTCCAGACTTTGCGTCCGTATCCAACATAGAACACTTTTCACACACTGATGCTGGGAGCAAAACTCAAGTAATTAAATCCCGGCACCGGCCGTGGTCTAACGTCAGTATGGCTAAGTGTACCCAAAATATGCGTAACCATGCATTGGCGGAAATTTTTTTGCGTTACCGCCTTGGGCCTTTCTGCTTCGAGTGTAGAACGCGCACGTTGTTCAGCAACTACTCTCGAGCCATGTTTACTGTTTTCATAAATCTAGAAGTTTCATTTTTTATGGCTGAAACCAAATCGGAAAATAAACGGGCATTATGTAAAGATCAGGGGCGGAGCGTTCCAGTTCTTTACATTGACCTAGTTTTTGTATTATTTTTAATAGAATGCACGAATATAGTAGTTTATTGTCAGTTCATCCCGGCATCGCAGGTGAGTCACCCGCTTGGTGGAGACTAAGCGAGGTTCCTTCTTCCCCATACTGTTTTCGTAAATAAGTCATAAATTAGAAAACAAACAAACGTACCCAGATGAGTATCAATGAGCTACGAATAATTCACTCAGCCAGGTATGCGTATTCGTCCTACGCCTAAGTTCCCCGCTTTATAACTTAAGTTAGTTAGATTAGGTTATTCGTTAGTAGGTCCCTTTGTGGGCGGCGGGCGGCTCGCCGTTATGCAGCCGGACGAGCTCACAGATGCCAGTAAGGTAATCCAGGGTGTTTTGGGAGAGAATACCTCTGGGAAGTAGAACATATGCAAGTCGTAGAAATTTCGACCCGCGAATGGTTAATTATCGGTACCGTTAATATATACTGTCGTCGGTAGTGTTATATGCAGTTGTCGGTGCCGTTATAGCTGTCGGTACTACAATAGTTGTAAGGTACATTGGTTGTATTATTCCGGAATTTGAGCCAACTCAGCTGAAATTTAGCTGAGGTACGTGCAAGCCTAGTC
Source organism: Enoplolaimus lenunculus (assembly GCA_030248215.1). Taxonomy (NCBI): domain Eukaryota; kingdom Metazoa; phylum Nematoda; class Enoplea; order Enoplida; family Thoracostomopsidae; genus Enoplolaimus; species Enoplolaimus lenunculus. Next base: position 1,495 of record JASANG010000745.1, read on the forward strand.
AAAGTGCTCGAGGAACGTAAAGAAAAATCTCTTTGTTCAGCAGAACTTAAATTAATAATAGATGAGCACCGGATGTCCGGAAATGTATCCGAAAAGAAACCTATATCCGTATATCGGAAATGCTATTGCATAACATTTTTTTGGAATAATCCGCATAGTTTCACCATTAAAGTTGCTGAAGCTGACGAAAAGAAATTTTGTCGTCAAACCTGAGTTAAAATATTGAACCCCATTCCTGCATAATTCCATGATGATTTAAATTCTTGATATTTATCGGAATAATGACTTCATATATTTAAATTCTCAAACTCAACCCAGTGAAAAATTTGCATCGAATACGCACCGTCAAGTACTAAATTTACCGTTGAAAGGGCCAACGTAAAGAACAGAGGCGGTACAGTACTATAAAGCTTATTCGTAAGCATAAGCTTAAGTCTAAAAGCCTATTAGGCGTTAAGAATGAGTTTACTCCTAAGCCTAAGCCTAAGCACAAGCCAAGCAAAAAATTATAGCCTAAAGCTTAAACTTATTCTATTCTATTCCACAGAAAAACGTTCCGTCCCTTACACGCAAAATAATATTTCTGATATTTAAGAAAAAATTTCTTACATTTAAGAAATATGATTAGCAAGGTGCACTTGAAAAGTATTTCTGTTATAAGAGAAATGTTTTCAAAAAATGTTTTGAAATAAAGTCTAAAAATCAACGTTTTCCAGTTATTTTTAGAAAAATTGTCTTAAATATCAGCAAAAATTTTCAGATTCGCCACAGAAAACACTTTTCTGAATAAATTCAGAAATACTTTTTTGTGTGTATCTTTACATAGGCCTTTGAAAGAAAGAAAATTTACTTATATACATATACCGAGTCGCGTCGGTAGATTACATATTGGGCGTCATGTTAAATTCTAGAAGTTTAGTAATCTGATTTATAAACAAAAGTATTCTTCAACTATTTTTATCCATTTTGATGACGCAAATCCTATTAACCCTTTGTCACACGAATATTTTCTATTTCATCTAAGACCTACATTTATGCTAGGATTAGAACTCCATTTACTGGATTGGGAGGCGTTTACCATCACCACTCAGCGATAAGAGCTTGACGCTCGAGCCCGAGGGGGCTCTCACGTCTTGTGGTGATTTAGTACTATGTATACGTGTTGCTAATTGTTAAACACTGTACGATATATATTATTTAACGTATATACACTGCGCTGAGTTACCCATAGTCAACTCTATGTGAGAAGGGGTTAACTGAGTATGATGCTATTTAAAAGGCTAGCCTACAAATCTGGCAACCTGTGAAGGGCACAAATTTCTCTTGACGAAGAACCCAATTTCATAACTTTTGAATTCAAACCCCTATGGTAAGCGATTTGGCCGATGTTAACCTAAAGGCCGTCTCAGTTTCCGAGACAGCAACGTACCAGGAGTACAAACAACAAATATAATTGGTACAGCGGGACATTTGAACAGCGTGACAGTTGGATAGCGGGACAGTTGGATAGTGGAACAGTTAGGCAGCTGGACAGTTGGACAGCGGGATAGCTGGACAGCGGGACAGTTGTATATCGGGACTGTTGGTCACCGGGACAGTTGGGACTTGAGACAGTGGGACAGTTGGGCAGCAGGACAGTTGGTCAGCGAGGCAGTTGGACAACTGGACAGTTGGACAGCGGAACAGTTGGACAGAGGGATAATTAGACAATTGGGACAGTTATTAAAAATTCAAGCCTACTCTATTTCGGCCTGGTGAGAGAAGGCCGGCGATAGCGGATCCAGAGGGGAGCGAAGGGGCACACGCCTTCCGTCATTTTTGTTGTAATATTTACAATTTTGAAATTTTTTGTGATAAAATGATGATTCATAATAACTTTCATTTTATCGGCAGAACCAAATGAAATATATTTTCGAGCCTGCCCCACGTCGGAAATTTCTGAATCCGCCGCGAAGGCAGAGCACCACTAAAGTAACATGGACTGATGTTTGTACGATTTAGCATACGTATATTTTAATGTGGTTCGTTTTTCTTGAAACGTAAAACGACTCGTGTATATATAGTTCGAGGGAAAGGTAACATTCGATAGAATCGAAGACAGACCATATCAACTCAATTTCAGTTGGTCAACCCAAGTATTTATTAGTTAGTACCAATCTTCTAAACCGAGTACAAAGCGTTGCATTATAAAAAAACTATTTTTAGCATTGTATGTTTAACTTTAATAGCATTCAGCTTGTGATCCATGGTACTTCCCTTAGAGCAAAAAGCTAACACAAGTGTTTGAGAAACGAAAATTGGGGTTCAGAAACACAAAAAAAACGCAAAACCGAGTATCGGATATTACGAAAGAGAAAATTTAATTTAGAATATGCGGATATATTCTGATAAATATCCGGCAAGAATTCCGGATATCCGGATAGGAAAAAATATCCATTGCTCATCACTAAAGTTTATACAAAGTACAATAAACAAAATAATGCAAACCTGCTGTATTCTCACGAGAAATTATTACTGATTCTACTATAGTAGATAAACGCCAAACGGTCAATACTACTATGGGGGCGTAACAGTAGTCTAAGCACACTCTTACGCTTAAGCCAAAGCTTGACCGTTACAATAAGTATAAAACTATACCTAAACCTATCCTATTGCAGCCCAGCGCGAAAACGAAACGCCCCTGAAAGTAACACAGGTCACACACCCCATAGAGCCCTAAGTATATTTAAATTTATTTTTCACTCGTTTAGGATTCAATCCATACGCCGCAATACGATCGTCCGACATTTTCTTCACAAACTCAGCTGCCACATTAGCTGTCTTCGCTTGTGATTTCGCTTTCATTCGTTGTTTCTTTGATTTCCGTTTCGTAGCTGTCGTATTCACGGTGTTATCAACCTGCTGAGATCCAACTTTGCATTTACCAGCATCAGATTTATAGCTCTTCAATCCAGACACGACGAGCCTATCTTTTGAATCAAACGGTTTTGGCCCACAAGCTCCATTGCTAGATTTAATTTTCTTTTGCTTTATTTTGCGATCTCCTACTAATGTTTCATCTCGAACATCATGATTGGAACACACTGCTCCATCTACGTTCTTATTTGAGGACACCACAGCCTCCGTGCTTTGCTTGTTTGCCTCCACACAACACGTCGCTTGCCTACTTCTTTCCCTATCCCGTTGTCGTTTACCTTTTCGCAGTTTCTTTTTTCGCTGCACTTGCTCAGGTACAGATGTACCCTTATCAATGACTTGTGCCAAGCTTTCTGAGTTTTGCTTACCTTCTACAGAACTACTTACTGCGGCTGCATGGGACCCTTTTAATACCGTTCCAGAGTTAACTGATTTACTAGCAGTCGCTGACCTCGCTTGCGGATAAGAAGCGCCACAAGTATCATTATCAGTTGTATGTTCGCCAGAAAACTGTCTAAAAGTATATTGGACAAATTATAACGATTATAATAACTTCATAGTTTTGGGCTTTTGCATTTAAAAAGAAATTTGAGTTCAATTACAGAAGTATAAACCCACACCTCAAATCCGTTCTTCATAGAGTACGAACGGATATGAATTTACCGGAAGCCAGATACGGATAGTGAATTTTAACCGGATACCAAATATGGACAATGAATTTTTACCGGAACCGAATATTAACAGGATATAGCGTCTAAATTTAGCGTATCAAAACTTGAACTTCTTGATTTGCACAGAAATGCAGACACATCAGATCTTAAAGACGCGCACTACTTGTAAAAGACAATTTTTTAAATGCTGAACCACCAACACAAATATCAAGTATCCCGTAGATTTATTCCAGTAACCTGAACCGGATACGGATGGCAGTTGTTGCCGGATATGAAACCGGATCCGGATATACGGTCGCACCTGCATCCTAAGTCATAGATGGATTTCCATGCAATCATAATTCGCGTCGCAGAGTATTTTGCTCACATCATTCATGCAACGCAGGATTGTCATAATTTTGTGTTTAGGTTGACGCTTTTTCTTAAAATTCTAATATTATTAATCATTTATTTTGAGGAAACAGATTTTTTGCCTAACTCCTACTTTAAGACACGTTACAGCTTCCGGAAAAATTTTCACAAAATTTTTTCACAAGCGATTTGTACTCTGTACACGAAACATAGTCTGGTTTCGCCCAACAACTAGGAATAAACAAAGTGCGTTTAAGTCACAATAAACAACTGTTATAGCAGTATCAAACGGTAATCGCTAGCTATTTGTACAACAACTTGTACATAGTACGAGTTTCCTTCTTGAATTAGCGGTACATTGCAAGCACTTGGAATTGCTTTGCACTTATTACCGGGGCCGAGCCTGCAACGGTACAAACCGGGGAGAAGTCGGAAAACCTAAAAATAACTATCAACATGAGCTACGATAAACGTATGGTGGCTACCAGTGTGAAACCGAGCGTGATAAGATTGTTTTTCAAGCGAGTCAATTAAGAATAGAATATAAACACTGGCCAAGGTAGGCCCGGGGCCCAGGCTCCGAGACATCTTTAGTACTTACGCTGTTGTAGTGACATCGTGTAAAGTAGCGTTTGACGTTGACGCAGTAGCAGAAAGCGAAGCAAAAACTTTCGCTTTTTTATTGACTTTACGCTTGTATTTGTCCAAATCTCTTTTTTCGGCGGCTTCGTCTCTAAAAAATCAAAAACTTTTTCCGTTCATCTGTTTGTCTTAAGCATGACCTTAAGTAGTACATAATGACAAACTACTAATGCTGTGAATCACAGAATGAAACAAATAATTCAACTGGAACTGCAGAATCTAGAAATAGTATGTTAAAAATATTTGAATATTGATACACTACTAGCAACCTTATTTTAATCTTTTCGCAAAGCAATAACCTCTAAAATACGCGCACCTCAACCAGAATTTAAAATTTAAGATTTATCTTAACGTAAGACTTGAGTGAATTTCGCTGGTATAACTTTAGGTTGACTTACCTGTACTGGCTCATTTTCTTCACAGACACCCATTGATTGAGTTCTTGATCTTTTGCATCCAGTATCTGCAATGAAAAACTATCCATCGACAACAGTACACTATGAATGAGAAACAAAGAAAGCTAACCAATAACGTACAAGAACGTTCTAAATTTTTTAGACAGTTTTGAACTTAATCCCATTAATTTTAACCAAAATTTTGTTGCAAAAAAGAAACAAAAGATGGTCATTTTTAAAACATTTTCAAGAAACATTCTTTCGGTATATTGTTAACTCAATATTAATATAATATATTTAAAAAATTTCGATACAGAATACAGCGACGGTAAGCTATTTAAAATTGACCATCTCCGAAATAATAGACTGAACGGGACTACACAAACTGAGTCAACGTGGGAGTCGAATTTTTCTTAGTTGGTGTAGTCACATAGAGCCTATTTCGGAGAGAGTCAACTTGACTCACCATTTTTTGCAGTGTATAATTAAACCTGGAATACCCCTATATTATGTATTTTGGGCAAGTTTCCAGCATACTTTCTTTACAATAGTTTCATTGCACATAGACTGGATTGTTTTATAATTAGAAAATTTGCATACAGGTTTTTATGCATTCGATAACATTTTTGCCAATTACGCAAAGCTGGAGGACAAGTAAAAACTTATAGCTGAATAGCTAACTTACCATAACACAATCTACTAACTACAACAACAACAAAACCTACAGATAGACATGGAAAATAATATAGACCTCATTAACGCTGAGTCCAAAATCATTCGGCACCACGTGTCTGTAATGAAATCGTACCGGCTGATCGCCAACGATATCTTCATAATTCAGCGAGTAGTATTCATTGAAATACTGTTCGAAAGTTTTTTCATCTAAAATTACAAAAACAACAAAATGTTCTACTGGAAACAAGCTGTTTAGACAAAACTTGTGTAACGTTATTACTTGCATATTACATATCTGAACCAATGAACATCACTTTAAGGTAAGCTTACTTCATGCAAATCATCCAGCATGCCCCGCATTTTGATCAAAACTGCTCAAATCCAAAAATTTATTGCACTACTACAATCTGCACAGCATTAACTCAATCTTCCGTTTTTATGCTCACCCGGGTCAAACCGTGGTTTCTTGCGTTTAACGGCTTCTTTGAATGCAGTTCGTTTCGATTTTTCCCGTCTTCGCTTAGCAGCTCCTGATTCCATCGCTTCAAGTAATTCGTTTTTCAACATCTTAGGCTAAATCAATTAACGCTAAGTATTGTAAAAATACACATTTTCAAAAATAGAATAAACTTTCAACTATTGTTAGTACCAAACTCATTGTATATAGAGCCATTATAGCGAAAAGTTTGCATGGCTGCGTAGCTCAGTGGTTAGAGCAACGGACGAGTAATCCGTATGTCGTGGGTTCGAGCCCCACCGCATCCGCAGCAACATTTTCGTGAAGGACTCCATATGGTACTAGTTATAACTTAGAATTTCTTGTTCTTCGCTAGTATAAATAATGTTGCAGTATTCTAATTCTGCAAAACTCATGCAATACACACTACACAATATAAATAACTTTTCCCGTTTCGTGTAACCACTCACTTTATTCTTACTGTCTGATGTCCCAGTAGGTTTTTGACCATCCATTTCCAAACTTTGTCTGATTGGAACCTCATCATCACTTGGGGCTTGGTCCAGACTTCCAACTTCCCAATCGTCATAACATTCATCAGGTTCTGAATCAGAAGAAAACTGTGGTTTTTCGTCATCGATATTATCTCCAGCTTGATCGTAGTAGGTATCTTCACCAAAAAGTTCCTGGAATCACACATTTAGCGTTACAATATACGTTTTATTGAATTTCGGATGGAAAATTTCGAGTGTTAAACTTAAGTTGAGTCTTTGGCTTTTAAGTTTGAAAATTAGAACGCTTAAGGTGGAAGTATGCTTTTGTTGTACTAACTGCTATCCGGTGCGTCCAACATCACGCTTGCGCGAATCACGCACCGGATGGCAGTGCGCACCTAATTATATCAAATTATAGAAAACATTTTTTGAATGACACTTGGGAGTGCAATCGCCATCTGTCTTGCGCGATACCTGCATTTTCTTATCATATTCAACGGGATCGAAATCTCCGTCCAAATCTTCGGGTTTAATTGACAGCTCCGGATCACCGCTGATGGCTTTTAGTTTCTCAATTTTTGCCATAATTTCTTTCCGCTTCAACGCTTTCAGCTGCCGAATTTCTTCTTTAATCCGCGTTTTTTCCTGCAACAAATAATTTGCTTAAAACTGTGTTGCGCTCTAAAGATGATTGAACATTTCAGCTTGACTCCCGTAATTTAAAAGTTATTATCCGTAAACACTTAATGCTAAAAACTAAGCTTGTATTCACAAACAGATATCGCATACAGTGTTGTCTAAAACTTTCCCAAGTTGTAAGTGTTCATTAATACTTAAAACACTGCAACAATTGGTCACCTCCATCTTCCGTTCTTTATGTGACAACCGAACTTGCTTCCGTCGATCATCTGTACGACGCATCGAACTTTCAACTGTTCTTGGATATGATTTAATCTTAAACAAACCAGCAACATGCAACACTATCATTTTCTATATTACTTAGATTATGCATTTAGCACAAAACTCTTTGCTTTAGGTCCTTTTACTCCTAATCCAAACTAGTAAATAAAACGCCACGTTTTTGGTACGTATGTTTTTATAAATATAAATTTAAATTTTTTTATCAAGCACTATACACTAACTCGGCTTACTGTGAACCAACTAACTAGGCTTTATAGTTTTTAGCTGCAGTCAACATTTTCACTTTACGTATACAATTCGAAGCTGATCACTGCTGACACACCCAAACAAAAATTTATTGCAGAGCAAACCTTGAAATTAACTGACGACGCACTTACAAATTCCTGGTCAGGTTCTTCAAAACGAAAATTGTATTTGCGTTCAAATTGATCCGCCTCTTCGCATTGTTGTTCATCTTCGTCAAGAGCAACAATTTCTTCATAAGTAGGTATTCTAAACAAGCAGAACGGAGCAAATCTCGACATTCTGTGCCATTAGCCGTAGGCAGTAAACTTATATAACGTAGTGTCACCACTCATGCCTCACTATCACGTTGCGAAAACTTCTATTGTTTAGCTATGACGATTTTAATGACGTATTTTTAGTTGAAATATAGAAGCCGAACTCTAGATGAAACATAATAATCTCTGTCACATTTGGCAAATCTTGCTCAAATTATTACGCTTCATTCATGTCCTTATAACAGCAACATAAACGCTTACTTCATTAAAAACAAAATAACTCCAATAGTCTCGAGACGTGTGCGCTGTGCAGCATCTAGGTGCAATGGGCTCGCTGCACGATTATAACAAAGTGACTCAGGTTTCAATTGTGCCAAATTCCAAACTAACACACACGTACGGAAATAAGCTAATTGAAAAGCTTCTACCAGTCCTACGTTCGACTTACCTCTCTATGTCGACATTGTCTCGGTAACGTCGATTGAGGATGTAATCACGCAAAAATTTTTCATCGTCCTCCAAATTTGGATCGTTCCAGTATTCTCGAAGTGATTTCTGTTAATTCAAGAGCACGGATGGGTGGTTTCGGTCTCAGACTCGGTTTCGGTCTCAGACTCGGTTTCGATCTTGGCAAGTCTCGGGATTTGGCTGGCCTCGGTCTCAGTCTCAGCCTCGCTTTTCTTCAGTCTCGGTGGTTTGCAAGTCGAGACCAAAATGGTAAAAAAGAGATAGCAATTGCTATTAGTTGAGCTAGTTTAAGTTGAAGAAAGGACGTAGCAATGTTTTGCTCGTATTTCAGGCTAAATGTAAATAAGCGAACCCCTAATCCACACTAAGACTGTTATAATAGGTGAGTCAAGTCACCCCAAAGGGAATATTCTATTGTATTATGCCATATAGGGCTTACGCATACGTTTATGTTCCCGCGTAGGCATGAAGGAAACAAATAAATGAAATTACACAGCACAAGCAAAGTAAATGAGCTTTTTATAAAGTTGATCACTAAGTACGTAAAGTTGTCATTAACATTGGCACTGACGGTCGCATATAATCCGCTTAAGTTCGTGTGCAACGTCTGTTAATTGGACTTAGACAGTGTTAAGGGTTTCAATCGCTGCGTTTGTGCCAACCTAATTTCGGTCTCGGTCTCGTCCTCGCTTTTTTGACCGAGACCGCCCATTCCTGTTTCAGAGCATTTAGCTAGTTCAGAATAAATAGAGAACACTTACAAACTGGGTATCCATTGTTTCGTTAGCCGCCTCAATTTCACGTCCTTTCAACCATTCAATGTAGTCTTCCTCTTCCTTCTCCTGTAAAAAATACGAAATCAAGATATCGGTTATAAGTTATTTACACAGCAATCGTATTCGCATTTTAAGTCTAAGTTCTACTGTGTATAATTGCTAAAACACCCATAGCGTTAACTAGTTAAAAAGGTACAGACGCAGCTTTACAATAGTTTACCAAGATGATCATAACTTTACGAAAGCACATAAATTCTTAAAATTTTTAACAAAGGTAGAATCATTAATATTAACTTTAAATACTGATCAGAAAATTGAGCGTTTAAAATATCACAGAGTTATGCAAACCTTCTCTTCATTTGTCTTCACACGCTTCACCAACAAATCATCATTGTCTGCGTCGTCCACTTCTGCAATAGCTTGGGCAAGGCTAAAACAAACAACTCACCCACATACGAAATACATTGGCTACGTTCCTAAAACGAAATGGCATTAAGCAGCATAGGCGCAGCATGGACCTTGGAAAAAGTAGAAAAAATTTCAAAGGGAGGTTTGTTTTGTACTCAAGCTATGTTTAAATAAAGCTTCTGTACAAAAACCAAAAGCCAGGGTTGACCCCTCGGCTATGTCCTTTTTAAGCAATTAAAAATACCCCAGTATTTTATGAAACGATCTAGCATTTCAATTTTCCTAACTAAGGTCAGAGTTCAGTACAACACTCAGACGATAATGAATCGTTTTTCTCATGAAGATAAAATTAAAGTTCATTGCCCTTATTTGGTTTACTAAACAAAAGAATCGCTTGTTTGCTTCTGATTTTACTGAAATGTTGTATTTCTGGACACACAGAAAAACACTGAATGTTGAGCGTAACAAAATTAGATGACAATATTCAAAATGGTTACCAGTCTTTGATCTCTTTCTGTTCAGCAGCATACGAACCAGGAACAGTAGAACTTGCAATGCGTTTCTTCAATTCTTCGCCTTCATCCTCGTGTTCAGTTTCCGAACCAGAGTCGCTTATCATTCTGTAATAAACCAACAGGGTATCAAACATATAAGACTGCAAATAAAACATACGAAAGATGCAGTGTAAAACTTAATCTCAAAACTGTCCGCTTATCAAATACGTTGATAGTATTTACAATAGCGCTAAACGATTTGCTCAAGTAAAATTGATGGAAATAGTAATCTCACCCTTGTTGTTCAACTGCAACTTTACGTTCATAATCTTTGAGTGTCATCGCTTTCGAAGTTTTACTCGAAGATGATTTTGATTCTGGTTCTCTTGAAGCTAGAAAGCAGGAACAGCTATATAATTAAAACTGGAATACCCCACATACGTATTTACGGCAGCGCTCCAGCTGTTACAACATATACCTCCAAATTAGAACTCGTTAAGTGAAAGTCAATGTACACGATGTAACAAAAAATTAAACAGTAAACCGAAATGTACACAAAAAGTATTGCGCAGTTTTCAGGAATAAAAAATTTTGAGAGGAATATTTTAGGGTTGCAAATTAGCCGCCGTGTTAACCCTTTCTCACATGATTATTTTCTATTTCCCTTGAGACCTACTTTTGTGCTAGGATTCGAACTCCAGTGACTGGAGTGGGAGGCGTATACCATCACCACTCAGCTATAGGAGCTTGACGCTCGAGCCCGAGAGGGTTCTCACGTCTTGTGGTGATTTAGTACTATGTATACGTGTTGCTATTGTTAAACACGGCGCGATATATATTATTTAACATATATACACTGCGCTGAGTTGCCTATAGGCAACTCAATGTGAGAAGAGGTTATAGATAGTAAACTGAAAATTTTTCGCTTAACCCTTTCTCACTTGATTATTTTCTATTTCCCTTGAGACCTACTTTTGTGCTAGGATTCGAACTCCAGTGACTGGAGTGGGAGGCGCATACCATCACCACTCAGTTATAGGAGCTTGACGTTCGAGCCCGAGGGGGCTCTCACGTCTTGTGCTGATTTAGTACTATGTATACGTGTTGCTATTGTTAAACAAGGTGCGATATATATTATTTAACGTATATACATTGCGCTGAGTTGCCTATAGGCAACTCAATGTGAGAAGGGGTTAATTAGTAAAAATCAAGGATGTGCCGATACCAACATTTTTGCCGATGCCGGTACCAATGCCGATTCTTATTTCGAAAATGTGCCAATGCCGAACCGATGCTGATTCCAATTTTAGCACACCATTTTTAGAGAACAAAATGTAAGATAGTACGTTTCATCACTGTGCGACGATTTAAATCCTAACCACCATAAAACATTATTTTATGACATCGGTTCATTTCAATTAATCTTTTCAAACACAAACACGAGAGATAACAGTTTCCCTCATCAGACACACTAATACACGACAAGTGAAATGCCACCAAAAATTTTTCAAGCTCAAATCTGAAAAATATATTACGCAGCGCAATTTGGTGTGTTTGTGTTATTTTCCATCTGTAAGTTTAGGAATATTTGGTCATACCATGTTAAATTATTCAAAACTTATGTACCGCTGCTATAATAGCTGACATCTTGACAATAAATGCTAGGATCATGAAACTTAAGCGACGCCAGTGTTTTAAGAAAACCTTTTTCAACTTCTGGAGTTACTTCCTATAACAAAGCGTATACGTGTATGATAATTTTTGCAATGCCAATAGTGATATTAAAACACACTTCAATTGCTGTAAAACGATGATTACAACGCAGTACTTAGCAGGTCTCAACTATACCCCTACGGGAACCATAACTACTCTGACGTTACAACATTCACATTGTCCTAAATCTTGCTAACATGAGTTCAACATCGATATTCTAAGCAGTATAGTGATCAAACTATGCAAAACATTTGCAAATTGCCGATACATAAAAATTCACTAAACTTGCAACTACAAACCATGTGCCAGCGAACTTGGTTTCATTTTAATTAAATCTAGTAAATAATAATAATAATAAAAATAATAATAATAATAATTTGAAAATACTTGTGCCATATCGTCTTCTGTTTCGTCACTAGACAAGTCAGTATCTCCGCTATCCAAGTTATCACCATAACGATCTTTTACTAAAATAGCATTTGGTATTTCGAATTTCTCATTTTAACTGTCATCTTAGCCTAATCTTCATTTATATTTTCTGTTACGACTTTCCATCTGCGTAAAATTTTGAGCTTATGCGGTTCCGGGTAGTCAGATGCTTTTTGTATAACAGAATCTTCCATTTCTAGATTTTTTAACATATGTCATTGCTACACTGTTCCATACGAGCATCCAAATACAAAACAGGTTAGGACTGCTGTTCAATACATAGGCCTAAACATAATTTTTTGCAAGTTTTGCAGTTCCCCGCAGTGAAAAAGTAGTCTCCACACAAATGGCCCATATATAGGGCGTAACAGCAGTTTAGGCATATCTCAAACATTTTCCACTGAGTGAATTGTGGAACTACAAAAGTGACAAAATTTACCACTAACATTTTTGAAGTTCTTCTTTGCCTCTCCATCGATCATATTTTTCTGCGTAGGCCTTATTTATTTTCAATTCCTCTTCATGTTCTTCCCCATCGCTATCGTTTAACAAATTTTTTGGCATTGCCGTACTCTTGTAGTCTCGTTGGTATGAAAAAAGTTTCACATCTGCTGTAAATTATTGAAGCCTGTTTTCGTGAACACGTAAAAACTGAAACGCTGCACTTTATAAACTGGCGCAATAATTACGACAGCCATCAGAATTTTGGAAACGGACGGACAGCGCATAAAACACCATCAAAGTTATACTAAAAACACACTCTGCTTTTCAGGGTGCAAAAACCAGCAGGTCATAAACTTTAACGAAACGAACATAGGCGGAGAAAAGTGGAATTGGCAAGATTCAATAATAATTTGTAGTCGCCGTTCTTTAAACTGTTTCAAGAAATCGTAGAAACTAATACTTCGAAAATTGCCGCTGAATAGATATTTGAAAATATATCATGATATTGGCAGACAATACCTCGAATATCATATATTGAAGAACAAAAGGTGAGCTACACATGATAATAGCAGACAAATACGGGGTGTACAAGCAGATAAAATGTTACCCAATAGTCTAATAAGTACAAAACGTCTCCCAAGATGTCCCGGTTATAACGTGAACCCCGCATTAGTGGAGCTTGCCAGTAATCTCATGTCAAGTTCGCTCATAAAAACAAAACGATATCAATAACGTAACGAAATCGAGTTTATTTCTATAAAGCAGAAACCAGTATGGTAACATTATAAACACAATTGAACCTTCGCTAGAAACAGTTTCATGGTTTAAATGTCGTAAATCATACAACACAAATGACATTACATCCTTTTCAAAAAATGAACGATTGTCTATCAAAGAAATAATGGCCTATTTTATTAGACATCTACTGTGCAATGGCCAATGTAAAGAACAGGGGCGGAATAGTATTATACGCTCAGCCCCTGATCATTACATGGACCGGTGCAATTAACAGTGAACGAACCGCAAAGCCAGCCAGGAACATCAGATGGTTAAGTACCGTAATTTAAAGAATTTAGAAATTGTACGGAAGTCAAAAATAGTTTAATAACGAAATATTGTAAGAATCCACAAATGTATCGTAAGGCTAACTATGTATACATAACAATTTTAAGCAACACTGCATCATGTCATCTTTTCTTGAAACCATATTTCTTTCGTTCGTAAAATAAATCCGTTCGAGCACTTCCAAGGTTCACTATTTTTGGACATCCATCGCGCTAGAAGCAAAATATTAACGACAACAATACCTATAAATTAACCCTTTCTCACATGAATATTTGCAATTTCACATGAGATGTAATTTCAAGGTGAGATTCGAACCCGAGTCTAGATTTTACACTGCGCATATAGGTTATAAATGTTAAACACTGCTCACAGTGTGTGTATTGCTCGTACAATATTGTATTTAGTTGCTCATAGCATACCCTATGAATGAAAGGGTTATAGATACTCAGTAAGAATTTTTTCATTAACCCTTTCTCACATGAATATTTGCTATTTCACATGAGATGTAATTTCAAGGCGAGATTCGAACCCGAGTCTAGATTTTACACTGCGCATATAGGTTATAAATGTTAAACACTGCTCACAGTGTGTGTATTGCTCGTACAATATTGTATTTAGTTGCTCATAGCATACCCTATGAATGAAAGGGTTACAGATACTCAGTAAGAATTTTTTCATTAACCCTTTCTCACATGAACATTTGCTATTTCACATGAGATGTAATTTCAAGGTGAGATTCGAATCCGAGTCTCACGGATGGGAGGCGTTTACGATGACCACTGAGCTATAGGAGCTTGACGCTCGAGCCGAGGGGGCTCTCACGTCTTGTGGAGATTTTACACTGCGCATATAGGTTATAAATGTTAAAAACTGCTCACAGTGTGTGTATTACTCGTACATTATTGTATTTAGTTTCTCATAGTATACTCTATGAGTGAAAGGGTTAATAAGGTATCATTTTCTATTGCTCAAGTTGCTATCCTCGTTGTATAGGGACATGCAAGAATTTTAAGCAAGGCTGTCAGTTTAAAACCTAATTCCCGCACCAATATTCTGTGCAACTAGATAGTTATACGAGTTCTTGCAGCAGCTTAGAAATCCGCTGTACATTTTCGTTCACAAACACTTACATCTTTTTCCATCTGCGTGCATTCTTTACAGTAATGAGCGTCAGAAACACCTGGCCCTCCGCATACAACACAGCGACCTAAATATAAAAATCAACATATAACGGTCCTAGAATCTCAATATGCTACGACAACATATTTTACAGAAGCGTATAAAACAATACAGCATTCTTTAAAGTAATTCTCAAGCATCTGTTTCAATTTGCGTTCATTCTTTACAGTAATGGTCTGGCCATCTCTAAATATAATTTCGAACTTAACCATTGTAACGATAATTTCATCTAGAGAACGTCAGTTACTTTAGCTGCACACTGTACAACTTGAACCATAAGCAACAGTCAGTATATAACATAGTACCGCCTTGAGCGAAAGACAAACCTTGATAAGATCCATAATTGCATTCATCGCAGACTCTGACCAATACAGCTGGTCGGACATAAGAGTCGCAAATAACGCATTTGCCGTCACCTTAAACAACAAATATCACAATCGCACCTAGTCTTCTGTTTACAATTATTTCAAGTACAATAACAATGAAAAACTAGTGGTGTTCGTTTGTCAAGTTTTGATGTTATGTTATATTAATTAAGCGATAACTACATAGTACATGTATAGCAATTCCTTAGCGGACAAAGCAAGAGCGCCCAAGAACTGCTACTACACATAACGCTCTGATAAAAAATATAAATTAAATATATGTATAACTCACACTTTTCGCAAAGGCGACCAACCGCAACACCAGGTTGTTTCCGACAAAAAATCAAATCGGGATGATGTTTTGCCATAAATTACATATCCTTGTAGACAAAATAAATGGTATATCAAAGTATTAGTATAAAAGATGCAAAACTTAGATATATTGCCAGGGTGAGCCGGTCATTAATTTACCAAATGCCGGATATGTGAAATTCGAGGCCAGCAGCGTAAATATATTCCGACCAGTAGGTTTATACCAGGTACCGTAACCTGATAGGATCCGAATACTCGGATGCACCCTGAACGTAAACTACAACCGAATCTGCAGAATTATATAGAATAAATAATATACACTAAGAATTTTTTCTCAAATCAATTGTAGCTTATTTTCTTGTCAAAACCTGCTTCTGTGTTTTTATAATGCACATTTCCGCAATTTTAAAACTTTAATTCGAATTGCGTTCACATCTTCGTGTAAGTGTTGCAAACTAAAACAGCATTAGTAACGTTCTTATATCCAAGTCCAAAACTCATAGGGTGATCAGCAGATGATTAAATAATACCTCTGCTTCTCCCGTACGATTAAATCTGTAAAATACCAAAAGAAATCGAACATATTTTGAAACAGCAAATTCTGAACTAGCTAAAACTTTAAATGTGATACTTGCAACAATTGCTCACAAAATACAAGTTCATACACAACATAACGCTAGCAAAGTTTGCTTTATTATAATATATATACATTATAGTACTTTTACTTAAAATTTGTAGTGAGCAGAAAAAGTCGTTAACTGTTGTAAGCTTTAAAAGCAAGGCCACATGTACCTTTTTTTCTTGAAATTCCGCTGTTCCATACAGTATCGCAACCAGGTAGTGAGTAGAATTGTCTTCCCCCCCGAAATTTCAAATTTACCCTTCACGCAGACGAACTGGCTCATTTCCACTTAACCGATTTTTCTCAAAAGCCCACTGTCAGACCCAAAATATGAGCCAGTCAGTGTGATTATAGGATTTTGTGATATGGTCGTATACGGGGTGTTTACAATTTCGAAATATTGTAGAAACCAAAGGTCGCATTTTGGAATTCCGGAATGCTGTCAAATGTGCGATTTTGAGGCTTCTAGTATTGTCTCAGGCGAGATTCTGAGCTTTTGGGATATGGTCAAAAGCAGAATTTGGGATTTAGGGGTTTGGTTGAAGGAAGGTATTTTGGGATTTACACATAGAGATATGGTCGAAGGTCGGGTTTTGGGATTTTGGACTATGTTCAGATGATTTTTTTGGCATTTGGGAGACAATAGGAAACTGTGTTCTGGAATTTGCGGTATATGATGGTTGTGGTGTGGGATTTTGGGATTTCGGAATATATAGTCGAAAGTGGTATTTTGAAATTTCGGGATAGGTCACAACATGAACTTCGCAAGGATATGGTGGCACGCGAGATTTTGGTACCTTATACTTTGGGTTTGGTAGCTTAGCAGTTAGAATTGTGTAATATTCTGGTAAATAAGGTTTTAGACTAATGGTTGCGAGGATTTGATATGATGTATTGAAAAACTAACCCTATGCTTAAGCCAAAACCAACCACTAAATATCCAGGGAGCCTCCCACCAACCAAAACCGACGAATATGTTTCAACTGATAACAACCAACAAATTTTTTTTCGCAGACCACGAAGTTATACAGGCTGTAAAACATTCCATAGGGGAGCCCTGTAGGACCTTTTTGGGGCAGCCGACTATTCTTATTCCAACGCCGCTTGTACCTACTGATTGCGTTCTTCCGCCTTCGGCAGGGTTATGTACAAGTGGGTGCAAAATACTTTTCCAAATGTTGAGAAGTTCTTCAGATTTATCGTGTTTTCTGCATTCTACAAGATTGGGACTGGGCAGGTAAGCCCATACCGCCTATCATTTACGATCCCAAACTTATGGTAGTACGATGGAAAGTTGCGTAGTCCAATTAGCTGTATTCAGGACAGGAACTTCGCTTTCTGACCTAGAGTGCCCTCGCATTAACAATCCTTATATCCGTCATCAGTGGACTATTTTAGATTGCTTTTTGTTAAGTAGACAGTATAGATGTGCACGGGATATCCGGATATCCGGATATCCGGATATGAAAAATATCCGGATATGTATCCGAAATGAAACGTGTATCCGGATATCCGAAATGCTTTTGTCTAAAATTTTTTTGGAATAATTTGCATGGTTTCACCACCAAAGTAGCTGGAGCTGACAAAAAATTCTGTATCCAAACCTTAGTCAGAATATTAAACCACAATCCGTTGCTATTTCGTCTCAATCAGTTTCGTGTTCTGCTTTTTTGACGCTCGGATATTTAATAAATCTGGTGTGTCCTTTATTGAATTTCGGCTAATGTTTACTTTTATCGGCGTAACAAAAGATTAAACGTATCCCTAACCCTAAGCAAAAATTGTAATAATAGAAACGTCTACGGCCCTAAAAGTATTCAACATGGGCAAGAGTTTCTGTAGAATTCGATATACGGCTGGGTTTCACACAGGTCTAGCTTTATCCGTAATTCAATGCAACGCTAATTTACCTCTGCGACGTTTTTCCGAGAATGGTGATAGCAAGTTTATTGAGAACAGCATGATATAGACTACAGATGAACACCGGATATCCGGTCCGGATAAGAAAAATGTCTAAGGACCCTTACGTTACAATTTGTCCCCACTTCCAACATGTTTTGTGATAAAATGATATGGTCATTCATTACCTTACAATTTGTCCCCTCATCATAAGACTTTCGTTATAAAATACGGTCCTAGCTTATAATTTTCCCGCTAAGAAAATTTATTGGAGAAAAATTGCGTTCAAAATATTTCCCATCCCGCCTATTTAGAATTTTCTGGATCCGCTGCTGAAAGCGCGACACCAGTATATACCAGTCGTAGTGGGACTACATTTATTGAGCGAAGCTCGAACGCACGTAAGCAATTAAGGTAATATGCAAATTAGTTGTTAGCTAACTATTCATTTATCGGTTTTAGAGGTTTGTAAGCTATTTCCTCAGATTCCTCGCACCCAAAAACCCTTCAGCCACTCTAATAATTTTTGGAATAATTTAAAAAATCCTAATTTTGTTTTGTCAATTAAGCTAATATGCAAATTAGTTATTAGCTAACTATTCCATTATCGGTTTTGGAGGTTTGTAAACAATTTATTCAGATTCTTCGCACCCAGAAACCTTCAGTAAACCCTAATAATTATTGAAATAATTTAAAAAGTCCTAGTTTTGTTTTGTCAATTAAGCTAATATGCAAATTACTGTTCGCTAACTATTCAATTATCGGTTTTGGCTGTTTGTAAACTATTTATTCAAATTCCTCCACCAAAAAACCCTTTAGTGCTGAAATTATATTGCTTTTAACCTTAATAATTAGTGAAATATTGTAAAAAGTCCTAATTTAGGCTTATAAACTATGGTAATATGCAAATTATCTATTAGCTAACTGCTCAATTATCGGTTTTGGAGATTTGTAAACAGTCTACGCAGATTCCTCGCACCCAAAAACCCTTTAATGCTAAAATTAGATTGCTTATACCTGTAATAATCAGTGAAATATTGTGGAAAGTCCTAATTTAGGCTTAATTAATTATGCAAATTAGCCTCTAGCTAATAAACGGCTTAAAAGTTTAAAACCCCAATGCGAGGTTAACACCCCAGGATAATTGGCTTTCAAACAAAATCAAAATCGGTTCAGCCGTTCCTGAGATTCTTTTCGGACGGACAGACGGACAGACGGACAGACGGACAGACGGACATCCACCTTTCGACCCCCAAGTACAAAACATAAAACGCTTCGCGAAACTCCGAGCTTCGCTCAATAAGTAACATGGGCTGATGTTTGTACGAATTAGCGTAAAAACCAATAATTTTAGTGCGCTTAACCAGTAAACAGTAATATGATTTAATAAACCTGAAAACAAACTATAAACTTATAAAGGAATATGAGATTAAATAAACAATCTAATTAACCATCCGGCTCCGACTGTGGTTGGATATTAGATTATCCGGCTCCGGCTTCGTCAGTTTTGGTATCCGGAACTTACCGAGATACCGTATATTCACGATTTTGGTGCCGAATATCTTAAGCTGGTACTATATACAACTTACTGCGACTGTATTTGCATGCAAGTTACAGAAGCTCACGTTTTTCGAAGTGGAGTAGAAATGAAAAATCAACCGGATAGAGATATTTACAGTTGTGGCGCCGAGTATCATTAAAACTGAGCTTTACAAGCGGACACATTTAACGCCTTGCTGCAATCCACGTATTTTAAACTGGATGGAGTATATAAATATGAAAACTCCAAACGAACTGTTAGTTGTATTTCAATAAATACATCGGGGACGTAGCCAAAGGGAGGACCAGGGAGGGTTTAGCCCCCCTGACAAAATTTTGTCTCCACAAGAAAATTTTCAACTTGCTTGAAACTCATTGAAAACCCTTGAATGCCCCTCCGGAAAAATTGTTAGCCCCTCCTAGCTAGGTGAGCTGGCTACAGGCCTGAAATACATGCTTTTCAGCGACTCAAATGTTTATCAATTTTAGATGGTAACTCGGGTTAACGTTCTGTTCGCTATCCGGTAAATTATTATTCGGTCAGACCTTGACATACACTGATTGCTGATGCGATTGTTGGTACGTGCGTATAGCAGATATGCCTGTCTGTTCAAAGTTTATATGCGCAAATCTACGGGATCAAAAATTTGCTGAAAGTTCAAATTAACAGAAAACCGTCAATCGAAAGTTACAAAACTACCCCTATGACTACTTTCAACAGTTCTTTTGCTTGCACGCTAAGCTGAGGGATTTAAAGCTGATGTTGTGCCCTGTTCCTGAGCATTTCTGCAATCAGTTAGTGGCTAAATTAAGCCCAACCGCACCTAGCTACCCACTGCGCTGAGAGTACGACTGCAGTTTCGGCTGTCCGTTAAAGCAATACTCGCAACTTCGCTCACTATAGATCACATCAAATGCCAGTTTAGAGGCCTGGAACGGCAGATTTTTTTCAAATTAGCATACAAGATACTACTTTTCAAAATTGTCATGAGTTAACCCTACCCTAACGAAAAAATGGCATTAATTCTATCCTAGCGATGTCATAGCTCTATCCAAATACGTGTCACAGAGCATCTTGTAACACGCGTTATTGTAGGTTTAGCGCCATTTTTGCGTTATGGTATGGTTAACGCATGACCATTATGAAAATTGGCACGTGTTAACACTACCTTATAATGTTTTCGGTGGCAAAATGAAAGTTTTTATTGCGAACTATGCATTACTCTCAGATTCTAGTGCTATCGGCCGTAGGCGACACAAACGGTCAGTTTTAAGACCAAAGAGGGCTAAGATTATAATCAACTTAGCGCAAAAAATTTTCAGACATTACTAGATATAATTTTATCGGTACTGACGCAAAACATCAACAACTGGGAACTTGGACACTGACAATCTGGGTTATACACCACGCTGTTAGCCTTAGCCGTAAACACAGAGTATCGTTGTTATAGATAGTAAACTGAAATTTTTTCGCTTAATAAAGGACACTAAAGTTTCACTGGGAGAAACGGCATTAATATTACGCTCACAATCGTTTTATTATATTTATAACTTTTGATGTATAGGTTAAAGTTGATTCTTTACAAGATTGCTGAAGATCGCATTATTTTTTGCCTTACAACACAATTTTAGAGTTGTAGTATAAGAATATGTACCTTTGCCACCTGTAGCGTGCTTTTAACAATCATTACTACAGGCTTTGTAAAAGTCGATTTGACCATTGTTTAACAGATCGAAGCAATTACAATTAATACGAAATGGATCCAAGTCAAAGAAGTAATTGCACTTTGCATAATCAACTGAACAGCTATTAACCTTAATTTCAGTAATCATAGCAGCTACGGCACGAATAAAACAAAATTTATTGAACTATTCACGCAGAGACACTACACTACCAAAGATCTGATTTTAAATGAATTCTAGGACTAACTTTATTTTAGTTCTTTTCTTTTTCATTTCCCGGTGACTAAATATATGTGCCTTTCCGGCAAATGGCTTATTTCAATAGTATTCTTCATAAGCAATTTTACATTTGTACATATTCTGAGAAAAACAATAAATAAATTGATTTAACCCCCAATGGTTACTTGCGGGATTTTAAATGGGTGGAAAGTATACATGAGCACATTGGCCGAAGAACGCGTAGACCAATAGCTTGTACCATCATTTTTTGTAGAAATTGAACGATGGCACAAACTATTATCTATTTTTATACAAATTGGGTGAAAACAACTCCTGTGGCGAGAACGAGACTTTTGTTTCCGCAGCCCTGCTATTAAAATATAAACGAAAGTTGCTTCTAATTTTCTGAGGCAACGTGGGACATAGGCAACTGGCATGTAGGTTATCAATGTAGCCGCAGTTAAAATAGTAGTAGGTTCGTAAAGAACCTGGTTATTAATTTAGAACCTCCAGAAATGTTAATAATATAATTCCATCTCCACACGCCTTTTTCAAAAATTTATTTTATACAAAATTGCAACTTTTTCTAATACTATTTTATCCTTCAAACTATAGGAAATTTGTGCCGAGCGCGAGGCATCAGCAGGTGTTGCGAAAAGTTGACAATTAAGTAAAAAACGCTACGCCTCTGTTCATAAACCGTAGCATTTCGTTTAAATATTCCGCCCAAAACATTATTTAGCTGTAAATGGTTTTGTCACGAACAAAGACTCAAGAGCCATTTATGCCCGAAGGTACTCATAAATAGTTACAACGTCGCCTACGCTGATGTTTCGTGAACTTTTAAATAGCAATACTCAAGCGTAGGCATTGTAGGCAGACCGTGGCTCGCCAAATATATATGCTTCGTTTTAATTACTTGCAGCTATATAACTGTCAAAGCTATATCTATTTGTAAATACATAATTAAAAACGTTAAAAATTTGGCCAATGTAACAGAACAAGGGCGGAACAGTAGTATAAGCATATTCCTAAGCCTAAGAAAAAATAGCCTGAAGCTTAAGCTAACTCTATTCCAGTCCCACGAAATAAAACCTTCCGCCCCTGATATTTAAAGCCAGAAATTTGTGCTCTTTATGCTCTATTATTTAATATTAATACAGAAACCACCATACTCACGTGCACGGCGGTTGCAAATTGAACCGCTATTCCAAGTAATTTGCGCATGTTGTCAATTCCTAATGATTTACATTATCTAATCGACGTAGACTGGAATAAAAATAATGTTTAGTGTACGCATGTAAGGCTTGAATTGAAACATCTAAATGAAATATAATTTCAAGACAATTCAAAATTTAACACATTTTCCATTCCTAACTATGTATGTAATAAAAGGGACATATTATTTATCGATTGAAAATAGTTTGAAAATAGTTAAAATCCATTTTCAATTGTCCGAAATAAATTAGATTTTAAACTTCTATCTTAAACTTTCTGGAAAATATTGTTTCAAAATGATTTCAATTTCAGTAATTTTAAACTGTGTCTTTTTTCAACTATATATTATCTATTTCAGTTTTTCGTATGTAACGCTTCCATTTATTTTTCAATTTTCGTTCTTGGGTGTCTTATTTTTCCTCTCATTAATCAAAATTGTGAAGTTAAAAATATTTCCAAAAGCAACGACAGGTGAAACTATTGCTTCGCCTCTAGGGCGATTAGACGGGGTATATAAGGTTGAAAGTTTTTTGTACAACCTGCTTATTTAATTTTTCTTACAAAGTGTTTAGGTTCTTTAAGAAGATTTTGCCAGTTTTTAATGTTCAAATATTAACTGCTGTTATCGATATTAATCTTGTAGTAATTCTTGCCTTCGAGCGTTCCTAGTCTCATTGTCTTAGACATTTAAGAGCTAAGTCTGCTCGGAAATGTGTCATATGTGGCATTTCACGGTCTTATATACGTGACTGTCAGTATTCGGTGTTTGATTAAGGTATGTTTACCTGAAAACGTCATTCTTTTGTTTATTGTCTTTTAAATAAAAGTTTTTAAGTATTTCGCGATGATTCTTTTAAATAAAAACAAGTAAAATTTTCCTTATTTACACAATTGTTCCATTATATAAAGCCATATACTCTCAGACTTCGCTAATGCGGGGTTCACGTTATAACCGGGGCAGTTTAGGACACGTTTTGTCCCTATTAGACTATTGAGTCACATTTTGTCTGCTTGTAGACCCCATATAGTATTCAAAAATTCGTATTTGTCTGCTAATATCATGTGTAGGTCACCTTTTGTCCTTCAATATCATATGGTATTCGAGGTATTGTCTTCGAATATCATATGATATATTTTCAAATTTCTGCATAGTTGATGTAACATACCCAAATTGTCCTATTGAAAATCATTTGATACTAGAATCTGAAATTTGAATTCTTGAATTTTAAAGCTGTGGTTCTAAGCGATTTTGTGTCGGAAACAATTTGCAGGCATGTATTTGGTATTTAAAGCCCGTTTGTGCCTCTGCCGTCCAAGTTTTCATTCATTTATTAGTACCCAAAGGTTACACTGTCCCGCTGAATATCATATGATATTCGTTGAAATTTTGGAATATCATGATATTCGCATAAATGTCCTACAGTATCACGTGACATACCGTCGCTTGTATACATAGATCATTTGAGAGCGGTGGTTCGTAAGCTGATGTCATATGACATTCGAGTTTTGTCTGTTGACTCGATATAAGAGCCCAAATTTTAACGTTGACGTGGAATCAACATGGGACAAACCGTGTCCCGCCTGTCCCGGTTATAACGTGAACCCCGCATAAGTCAGTAAAACTGTTGTTTTTGTTTCGCTGCCAAATTCATACATGCCTTAAACTATGCTTTTATGCCCGTATTATCAAAAGTGTGTAACACTAGAACAATTCGTAGTAGCACATTTAAAATAGAATTCGAAATTAGCACGTTTTTGCGTTTTGTATCCGCAATATCCTATTACTTCTGTGCAAAGTTTATCCGCATCCGTAGCGTGTAGTTACTTCATTATAGTTTGAAAACCTGTTGTTAACTTATGATACGAGCTATATATACTCGTAACGGAAGACTATGTGCTTTAAAATTTGCGCATAAGTCCGCTATAATGCAACGCTTACAACTATATTTTAAAGCTTAATCTTTGTTGGTATGCGACTTCACTCACAAAACGCTGATTTTTGAGGGCTTAGCTGAGCGCTGAGGTACAAAAACAAAAAACACTTTGACATTGCGAAAAAAGCGTCGTTTTCCAAGTATAAAAATTTTTTATGCAACGGCGGTCAAGATATTATGCTAAGGTAACTTTCACATGGATATTAAACATATTAACAGACGTTCGACTCCGGCTACGATTGAAAATCAGCGATATTTACTGCGAATTTTCAGGAATATAAACACTGTACTTACGCAGCAGAATTGAGGGATCAAAAAATTCCTCACTCGTACTTTGCCACAACAACACTTTTGACACTGCTTCAAACTTAAAATTATATGTGAAAATTATCACAATTTGATTAGTTACAGGGCGGATATATCCGGCATGACCTTTGCGTTACTACGGCTTTTAATTTTTTATTCCGTAGCGGATAAATTCATATGAAATTGCATTCACAATTTATTCAAACAAAGTAGTTCTACCTTATGTGTTTTTGAATTTAACAATTAATGTTTACCACTGTGATTATTCATACGATAAACTAATCAAACACAGGTGGTTTGGTTGGTGTATAAGTATTTTTATTCAGAACTTTCTTTTTTGCCATCTGATGTTTATGTAACGTCCACAGTGTAAACTGATGCCGGGATCCGGCAAATTGAATTGTACTTTGCCCCACCTACAGGTCGAGAGCTGGATTTTGAGTTTAACCAGTCAGGTGTACCAATTTGTCGTAAAGGCCCAGAAAAGGTTGATGAAAAAATAAAGGATCAATAACTATATTTCTCAATGCAACAATATATTTTTCAAGGATTTGTCACGAACTCTTTGGAGTCGCGGACCTTGAGATCGCAGACTTACTGACCTCCGTTATGATTAGCCCCTTTTGGGCTACATTTAAACAGTTATAGATGCTGCATTTAAAACCTACCTGAAAATTAAAAATTTCGTTGAACAAAAGACGATTTACGTTTTTATAGCAACTCATATTTTTGTGTTCTCTTTAGTTTTATAAAACTTGCGCTTGTCCTATAGAAGATTTAGGAAATCTAGAGATTGGATCTCGTTACCAAAGCTATACACACAACAACTAAAGCATTTTCAGTATAATATTGAAGTTTCCGATTCCTCCAATTCTGTTAGTGAAGTTTCCTCTGCGGCGTTCTTTGCTTGGCACATTAAGCTCTCTTCAAACGTGCAAGTTTTTTCAGCAAAACTCGCAGCTGCAACTTGCCCGAGTTTCTTGCAGCTGCAAGTATTTGCAAGGAAACATCATTTTCACTCTGAATTTTATGAATAATTTGCTGCGGACTGTAGCTATAAACTAGAACTATTTCCTTATCCTTCACAGACTCTACTTGACCCAACAACCAATTTAACAACTACTTTTCAAAATATCGCCGGTATATTCTAGCAATATCATACACCTGACCGCATATTTTGATTTGAAATTCCAAATTTCAAAAATACCGATTCGACACGGCCTTAACGGCTCATGTACTGAAGAGGTCCCTCCTGAAATCCGCGCATATTACCCGTGAAATTGGGATTTTGGGTGCAGCCTTTTTCGCTCGCGATATTTGGAAATTGGGATTGTGAGAAATTGGCATATTACCCGGGAAACTGGGATTTTGGGAAAGTCGGATATTTGCCGGGAACGCACTAAGCGGTTCTCACTCTTAAGCTGCAAAGACACAGTCAAGCAATCAAATGTTCCAATTTGGCTACAAAGGGGCTCAGCTTCCTGCTTCCGTCTGTAAACGGACTCGTCAAGCCAACGCCCGAATCTAAGTATACACCTTAACGTTTCCAAGGATGTTTGGATTTCACGAAGAAAATTGGTACATGACCCGTGATACTGCTAGTTTGGGAAATTGGGAATTACCAGGGAAATTAGAATTTTGGGAAATTCAGATTTTACCCATCAAATTAGGATTTCGGGAAATTGGGATATTACCCGGAAAATTGGAAGGGACCTGTTCAATACATGGGACATACCCCGGAAATTTAAAATATTACCCATCAAATTAGAATTTTGGGAAATTGGCATATTACCCGGAAAATTTGGAGGGACCTGTTCTATACATGGACCACTCTAACTATACTACGCAAGCCAGCAAAGGACGGGAAATGCTGCACCATGCTCAAAAACAGTTAAACTGAGTTCAATTCCAACTTTCCATAGCTTTTCAACCGCCTGGGCTCTCTCCTCAAATCCCTAGATCTGCAATTGGAAACAACCAAATTTCACGCCCAGAAAATACTACACTTAGGAGTTACACACTTGGACCCCCGAGGTAAATAATCCACCACGGCTTCAAAAATGCATCAGCTGGTGGTTTTCTCCCCTGGGTAATACGGCTTCTCTGTAGTTTCCTTCGCCACTGTGCAAATGTGGCCGGAATTTACACTTTTTACATAAAAATGTTTTGTTTTCCTTTTTTGAAAACTGTTTTCTAATGCGAAAATATTTCGTCAATTCTGCGTTATGTTTTGCATGGGTTGCTGCCTTTCTGCACCCCCTGCGATTTGAACGGATATTAAGCATCGTGGTGGGCTGCTGCCCCCATGCCCCCTGAACTAAGCATTTTCTTATTGAAAAAGCTAAACTTACTGAAATAGTTTTGAATTGTTTTGTTGCGTAAAGTATGCGAGGCGCTTAGTGCGGGGGGGGGGGTTTGAAGGGAGCTGCAGCCCCTCATCCTGCTTAGGATTATTTCAAATCACAGGGGGTTCAGGGGGCGGCAGCCCCTGAAAACGAAATTTTTGTGGCGGAGGGTAATTTTTCCACTATGGGTAGAGCTATAAAAGCGACAGTAATACCTTACAAAGGAACCTCATTTCACATGTTGGGTGTCTTGAATAACAGAATCTATAAAGTAGTCCCCACGCAATAGTGTAGGTAGATATAATATTTTGTTTTTGAAAATCCGTATTGTTCACTTTTAATTTTCATGTAGAAGGAAGTGACGTATAAAGGCATATGCCAAAAGTAGTGGGATATGACGCAAAAGCGACCGTTTTACACATTTCATACATTGTCCCGTTGCATTTTTAAGGTATATATTGCTGAGTAACAAAACCGTGACAATCAATCCCAGAAAATATGTTTTGTTGTACTTAACCTTGTCGTACTAATAGGAATGTAAAAAGAGAGGGATAATAAGAAAAAGTCCCCATTTGAGCCCTAATCAATAGCTGTCCGAATCGATTAACTCCAACTGATGGAAACTCAAATTCTGTACCCACTTTTACTCGAGGTATATCTACAGTACGGGATCCATCAGTTTTATACCGTAAAAACGATGAATAAATTTATTTCTGAAAGGGTAGGATATATTATTTGTCAATGGTACCATTTCAGATAATTTTATCCTGAAGCTTCAAGTTTAGCGTTCAAAATAGTTATTTGTGGTTAGATCAAACAAATTAGCATAACAATATTTCCAGTCTTGGTTTATAATATGAAGGTAGGCTTCATAATTAAAACAATAATGATCTGGAGAGAAAAGATGTCATTGACAAAAAATGCTTCTAATTATACGGGATATATTTAGCAAGGTTATACAGGTTTAGATTAAAATCTCATTGTGTAGTTTTTGTTTTTTAATGACCAAAATATAACACTATGTTTAAAAAATGTGAAAAATCCACTTCATAGTTTTAAATTTCAAAACGTTAACCTATCTTTCACGCAATTAAGCATTATTTAATGAAACTATTCTGAATATTTGAACTATTTTTCCACGGTGAAATCCTTTGGAATTCTGGATATGATCAAAAGCACGTAGCAGGCATACCACAATTATGGTCTGATTCACTATGATGTCGAGCGCTTAATAGAGTTAAATTTGATCACAATCCCATAGCCAGCTCACCACCTTCTTGGGTAGGGGATCTGAAAATCTTTCAGCAGGAGCACACAAGGGTTTTCGTTGATTTACAAGCCAGGTTGAAAATTGTCTCCAAGAAGGGGGGTCTGAGTCATTCCTGCCCCCATGGTTACGGGTCCGGCTCATCAACGGAACATATCTTATTGCTCACGTATTTTTCTGCTCAAGAAATGCAAAGCTTTGCTTTATCCACTACGTATATACGTGAACTGTATGCACGTACTGATTCCGATTGGGTATGGGCGCGACCTCCCCGACCACCCTTCCGGCGCGCCACTGTACGATGACGCGCGGCGCCGTACGATGATGGATTGGTGACGGACGGCGCCGTACGACAAGCATAGCGCAACCCAACGTTTTAAAACATTATCATGTTTTCAAAAAAGCGTAGATCTGAAGAATGTATAATCTT
Source organism: Enoplolaimus lenunculus (assembly GCA_030248215.1). Taxonomy (NCBI): domain Eukaryota; kingdom Metazoa; phylum Nematoda; class Enoplea; order Enoplida; family Thoracostomopsidae; genus Enoplolaimus; species Enoplolaimus lenunculus. The sequence goes on from JASANG010000745.1 coordinate 30,632, forward strand.
CCGCCATGTTTTTATAAATTTGACCAAAACTATATTTTCATTTTCATTCTAATAAGGATATGGTTAATCGAACATGAATTTGAGACAGAGGTCGACTTTTAGCTGAAACCAAAACAAGTATTTAGCCATACCTTAATGCACAGTTTTAAGTCGTCCCGGTTGAAAATGCTTAAAAACATTTTTCAACAAATAGCTGCAAATTTATACCGTTTTCGATTTTTTTATTATGTTGTAGTTGTTGCCTGTTCTTGAACGCAAATACTGTAAATGATTTTCTTGAAACTTAATGTTTTCACTCAAAAAAATACTCAGTTCTGATATTTGTCCTTAGTTCCAAGATACGGTCGAACCACACGGTCGCGGTGCTTCTGAATACAAACTGTTGATTTACTGCGCCACACTGACTTATGTCAGTGTTAATTGTTTCATTTCTAAATGTTACAGTGCCAAGATTTATATAAATGCAAATAACCTAATGCCAGACAACCAGATATTAGCGGTTTCAAAAATGTCCAAAATCAGGAAACAAAGTGCTTGTAAAAAGACGGTCTCCAGGCCTTCCCAATAGCCACAAGTGTAAAAACTTTCGTACATTTGGCTATTTTATGTTGGTAATCTAGGAATAATCTCAGTTGTCACATTTTAATATTGCCGATACAATGTATTATAGCGTCTGGCGGTTCAAAACAAAATCATTTGTGGATAAGCAATGTATTCTTGCTAAAAATACAACAGAAGACAAACCTCCTAACACTGTAGTCTAACACTCAACGAATATATGTAAAAATGGCCT
>JASANG010000689.1:0-31358 GCA_030248215.1 Enoplolaimus lenunculus
GAGTTATTGTCGATCATATATGTCGGCTATAATTTTAGTTATTATTGCAAGATTTCAAATTCGGGTGAAGTATCATATACGGAAACACTCAGAAGGGTAGTCTAAATTTAATATCAGATTGTAGGCCTTCAGATGGCATTCATGAATATATATTTCATTTGGTAGTGCCGTATAAAATGAATAAGTTATGGTCGATCATATATGTCCGCTATAATTTTAGTTATTATTGCAAGATTTCAAATTCGGGTGAAGTTTCATATACGGAAACACTCAGAAGGGTAGTCTAAATTTAATATCAGATTGTAGGCCTTCAGATGGCATTCATGAATATATATTTCATTTGGTAGTGCCGTATAAAATGAATGAGTTATGGTTGATCATATATGTCCGCTATAATTTTAGTTATTATTGCAAGATTTCAAATTCGGGTGAAGTTTCATATACGGAAACACTCAGAAGGGTAGTCTAAATTTAATATCAGATTGTAGGCCTTCAGATGGCATTCATGAATATATATTTCATTTGGTAGTGACGTATAAAATGAATGAGTTATGGTCGATCATATATGTCCGCTATAATTTTATGTCGCTCACACGTTACCATACGTGCACTCGGCACATCCATCGTCCCCCTATACTGTTTTAAAAAGGCTAGCTATACTGTTATCGCGAAACTGTATGCGGACATTTTGGCTTGTAATAAAAAATGTCCGCGTAGGGTTCATTTCATTGCTGGACATCACTGTATACAGTTTGCGCAAAATAGCAATATTGAATATAGAGTTGCGAGAACTCTCGGACTTTATTGTTAGAGTTTAAAAGTTGCTGCAGAAAAGGGCTAAGTTAAATAATTAACATACCAAGGTATTTTTAAACTTGGTGGCTCTATTAAATGGAAGAAATATTTACCATATGACACAGGGTGCAACCGGAGGTACAACAAAACCAAACAAGTGAACAATATTGCAGATATTGGCTAAATTAAACTAATTAACTACTATTTTCATTTCACCTCACCTCCGGGTCTGGCAAGTTTCGTTAACCTCCGGCTCCGGTGTTTTTCACCTCCGGTTGCACACTGCATGACTCTAATTTTCATCACTTCTAAATTTTTAAATCGGTTTAAAATTTAGTCAGCTGCCGCTCTTTAATACGCCACACAAAATGTTTATTGACAAGAACAGAAAACACTCAAAGAAACCGTACTATTTATATGTTTTCTGTTATAGTAACTAAATCAATCTTTGAACGCCGAGTTCCTACTTAAAACTCGAGCTGCATTTTAAACAACTTCTCAGTGCGTATTGAAAAATTTGAATTATAAGCATGGAACCATGTCAACATACAGTCCGCTCGTCCTGAAAAATGCAGAGTGCAGTTACAGAATACCTTTTTGCAAATTATGCGTTCTCTATGGCGGATTCGTGATATTTTGAAGTGGGATCCGTGCTTAATATAGCTTCTCGCGAGTACCGTTCAATTGAAGCCAGAATGTGTTCAGACACCCATCAAACAAAATATGAAAAATATAGCATCACACACCCAAGTAGAAAACATTAGCATTGCATAACAAATATGAAACATTTAGTGTCTTATAGCAGAATATGAAACAGGTAGTATCGCGCAAGGAACTATGAAACATTAACACTGTGAAACAAATATGAAACATTTAGTTTCGTATACCTCTTCATATATCTGCCTCGAAGGATGTAATTTAAACTCATCCGAGAAAGTCACAAGTAGTGTTGTGCAGTTACCACTTTTTCTACTTGCTGGTCGGCGGCCAGTGGGATGCTTGTCCGGCCGGCCGGTCCTTTGCCGGTGGCCATCCAATATATAAACAAGCGTTTTTATTATGGTATATATCGTTACCTTTCTAGAAGCTATACCAATCATTTTCGGCTCAGCAATTCAACAAGAAACGTCCTAGTTGTGAAATATACCTTAACTGAATAAGTTCAGTAACATATCCCGCAAGTTTTAACGAAAGACAGTGTACTGCATTGTTTCTGGCACACTAACTGTTTCTGTACCAACAAATATTAATAAAACACACAAGCAATGTACATATAGCTAATACAGTATATAAGATGCAAAAGACTAAAACAATGAAACACACATAACACTATCTACTAAGATTGTATGCAACTTTTGAGCAACATACAATTTTAAAAAGCAACAAATTTTTGAAAGTCAAGCTCATGGGGCGATACAGCTAATATTGCCAAAACTGCCAAGTCGTATAATTTCTAATGAAGGTGCAAACAAATGGATTTGTATTCAATATTCATCGGAGTCGCTTGTTGTAACAATCAGATTTGAGCTCTCGTGTGACAGATTGTTTTGGTCCACCGTTTCAGTATCGTGGGTCTTAAACTTAGCGATTGTTTCAGCAATTTTTGGATCTAAATATGATATAAAATATAGTCATTTAAAAACATATAAACAAAGAATAATTTATATGTTGCATCTTTAATCCAAGGCGTCTGATAGATCCATTTTACGACAAAATGGGAAAGAAAAGTGAAAATTTTTCAAGGGCCGCTGAAATTTAGCAAATAAGCATAATTCTTGTGAGATATAGTTACAGCATAGAAATTCAACAGTAATGTTAGCTGACAAGAGATAAATTGTGAATATCACTGGACCAGGTCCTAACCTTAGGTCTGCCTCCGGCTCCGGCTCCAGCAGAAAATCGGCCTCCGGCTCCTGCTCCGGTCGGATTATTGCTGTAGGTTCCGGCAATTTCGGTAGTAAAATTTTGCATAATTTTGTCAAATTTATCTGCTTAGCGCGTTTCGTTTCACTTTTGTCATAATTTTCAGGAAAGAATTTTCGAAATTTCGCAGAAAATTAGCGTAAAAGCCAAGCAACTTAACAACATATTGCAGATATTGGCAAAATGAACTAATTAACCATCATTTTTACAACCTATTTCGCCTCACCTCTGACTCCGGTTCCGGTAAGTTTCGGTGACCTCCGGCTGCGGTTCCGGAATTTTTCACCTCCGGTTGCACCCTGCACTGCGCTGACCGGCGGAAAAAAGCTATCTGATATTGTATAATGAGACTAACAGGTCCACGGCTTTTTTGAGACCTCCGTACCTGCAAGATGTCCCCTTATAAGGTATCGACCAAGAGCGCTGCAGCTTATCCGTAAGCCGGGGCCCATATACAGATGTGCAGTGTATAATGATAAAAAACCGGGTTCAAAACCAGTGAGTAGCTGAATAAGCATGACTGACGTAACGCTAATCCTGAATTGCGCCGAAGGAGTAAAAATTTCTGAAGTAGCATGGCAGATCAGGTTTCCCGGGCTCCCAAAGGTGCTAGAGCGCTTCACTTCTTAGCCAAAAAATCTTCCTACACTAACCAGTGACAGCTTTATGTGCGTATCGCTGCATCATGTGTCACATTGGAAAAATAATATGGCACAAACAGTAGAGTTGTGGCTATATTAAATTTAAGTAGCTGTGCTTGCCTTGTTAAGTAAAATTGGCAAGCGGTGTTTGAATAGCTTAAATAGCCATTTGAAAAACCAGCAAAAATCATACTTTAAGATGCACAAAAAACTTACTATTTTCTCAGAACGAAATTTTGATGTTTGTATTAAAACTGCAACTATACCTGGCTTTTTTTGTATTGTGTATAATTGGAGCACAAAATTTCTTACTTCTCCTGCCGGCAACATCTAATTCATGATCAATGACCATTTGTACTTGACGTTTAAACAATAAGCATTGCTTCGAGAGTTCTTCAACTTTATCGTACGGATTTGAACAATTTTTCAAACAACATTTTATTTGATCTTTCAAAAGTTGAGACGGACAGTTCTTCATTTGAGCACTGATACCTTGCTCAATCGCTTTGAATGCCGCAGCTCCTGTAACTTATTTTCCGCATTGCCTAAACACAACTTTTTTATACCATATTTCTTTACAAGAACAACTAACTACGGATTTCTAACAACACGATGACGAAACCCGTAGTTGTATATATTACAAATTTTACGCAGGAAAACTGAATTCCATTGGGAGAATATAAACGGAAAGTGTAAATAACGGAATCGAATAGCGATCAAAATAACGGAAACGGAAAACGGATATTGAAGTAAGAAGTTTCAAAGATGTTCTTTTTTGCCAACACAATTGAGGCTAGCAAATGTTCCCCGGCTTTCTAAAATTTTAGGAAAATGTAACGGATGCACGGAAATTTTTAAGATTTTGGACGAATTTCGTAATTTTTATTCTATATGGCTTAACATTTAAGCCTGTGTTTTATACAACAGAGTAGACGCCGAAGCTTTTAAACAGCTGCTTACCGTGTAGGAAGTGACCTCTGCATGGCTCATTACATTTCTCACAATTTTCGTCACCCCAGCGATAACTGGGATCTGGCACCGGGTACATAATTGGATCTTGAGCGTTAAACAATTTCGGTCCACCAGCGAACCACTCGTACTCCATTCTAAAACAAGCTAAAGGCAAATTATCACATTTATTCACTGTTTGTTAAAAATAGCAATTATACATTGCGCAGTTAGATACCTATAACATATTCCACACAGATTCCTAATTAGTCATATCAGACTTTCATAATGAGCAACCACATTTTTCAATTTATGTACCACCCTTTCTCCCAATAAGGGAACTGCTTCATCTGCTGATTTGATAATCTACATAGCATTAGGCGAATGTAATGGCAGACAGTTTGCTAAGCTTTCAATCCCGTCAATCACTGATTCCTAAGTTACATTGTTTATCATCAACAAGAGAGGTCTACGCACATTTGAAAAGACAAGAATAGCTTTGAATAGTAGTTCATTTTGGGTGATATTTGAAAAACGCGTTTTTATTAAACCCGAATACAATGTTTCAGAATGTGCGGCCCGATTTATGGATCCAATTCTAGAATCATGTAGTTTAACCATTGAGATTCGTATTATAGGTTACGTAGTAGTATACACACAATCAAAGCATAGTTTTAGAACATTGCACAGCACTAGCCTTGTGCTAAATAAAGATGGTAGTTTGGTTATGGAATTCTCTGTTAGCGTTTTGAGTATGAGCTGGTTTACAAACAGGGACCAAAACTCCGAAACCAAATAACATGAGCGGATCGTTTTTCAGTGGACTGCGTTAAAGTTAGCTTTTCCCGGCGTGGCCATATGTTTCGGAGAAATTTAGTGGAAAACTATGTATATTCGCAGTACTTCAGAGAAAGGGGTCGTCCCGACCGTGAAGTATTGACAGTTATGGCTTAAGCTTGAATATGCTTATACCACTTTTACAACCCTAATTTATACATTGGCTTTCTGCTTTTGCCTGAATTATTATTTAGCACTTACATTTCGCGTCTTAGTCTAGTATTCAACTGAGCAGACATACACACAGGATGTTCACAGTCGTTCGTCAAGCACAATTTGAGACCATATACGTAACGGTTGCATTGAGTGTCAATCGCGTGTTTTTTGGCAATTTCCGTCACTTGTAGAATGGTACTCCAGACTCCTGAATTGGCTTTTTCATATTGTTTTTTTGCAGCTTCGGAGCCATACAAAAAGGTTTTCACGGCTTCTCTAGGCAACATATGTTTCACCGACCCTTTCAGAGTTTGGATTTTTAAGCTCGGAGCGGAACGAATGCCAAACGGAGCACCATCAACATAATTTCGGAATCGCTTGACAGCCTCATCCATGTTGCGTTCATACATTGCGCGTCCAGCATCTGAGTTGATATTTTTGTTTTCTGCAATAATGGTAGACGGAATGTGACAGTTGTTGAGAGCCATTTTTATAGCACCATTCATCAGCTCTACAATATTCAAATGTGAACCTCCGGGATGCCTGGACGTCAATAATGTGAACCAGTGTCGCTCTTTGACATGGTCATACGCCACCCAGAACTGTGCCTCCAACTTGTTGGGTCCAACATCTGGACCAGAATCGCGACGATAAAGCCAGATTTTTCGCTGTCCGATACCCAAAATTCGTTTCACTTCCATAAAGTCTGCCGCATGTTGCGTTGCGCTCTTTTGAAACCGCAAACCATCTTTCACCACCGCTACAGCAGCTGCAGGCACATCTTGTCGCTTTGGAATAAAGTAGCTTGAGGCTTGTACCGTATCCCGGCTGTAGTCAACGTAAGGCCGTAGCAGCGGCTCGCCTTTGATAGAAAGCGATTTGTGTATTGAATGTGTTTGAACTGTATCAAGTTTTAGAGCAGCGGCATCATCCATATCAACACGGACTGCCCCAAGAAGATTTGATTCCAAATAATCCAAGTTGTGATACAGAGCAATACTGTAGTACACATCGGGACTAAATTTTATGTTAAACCCTTTTCTCGGGCGACGGTACACAACGTTCGCCAATCCATGCTTTGTTGAGTGTCGTTTTCGTTTGTTGGTTTCAACAAAACAATTTGCGATTGTTTGGCGGCATGCTTTGATACCAATTGTGTGCAAGTGTTGTCTGATTTTTTCAGTTGTAACTTTCTCTTGCTCAGCATAATTTGTCCCACCTGCGCCAATAACCATCATTGAAATTTGCCGCCAAGCACCAGCACCACAATTATTGCGGCGGACAAAGTCTTCAATTTCTGGACCAACTCGTCCAGACGAATGTTTTTCAATAAGAGGCTGGCGATTCAGCCGTACATATTTTCTCTTACGCAACAACTCAAGTAGTTTTTGCCGGCGCCTAATTTCGTATCTAACTATAACATTTTTCAATTTATCTGCTAACTTCATTAAAGCTTTGTTATCATTTGACAATGCCAATAAATTTGCCGGTTCCGCATTTTTTAACTTTTGTTGCGTGCTGCTGTCGCACGGATCAGGTAAACCCATAGCTGCCGCCATGTATTCATATGATTTGGGAATTTCCAATCCCTTTTTGCTTCCGTAACACAGCACTTGATGGATTATGAGTCTCAATAGTGTTGGGTCGTCTTCAGAATTGGTGTGAACTGCAAATTGGGACACCGACATTTCGGAAGATTTTTTTATGAAGTAAAACAAATCCTGGATGTCAGACGGTGAACTGAACGATTCGAGTAGTTGGTTCAAACTATGCACGGCTTCTACAGCAGTGCAATCTTCACTGAATTTTTGCAGAACAAGGGTGTTTAATCGAGCTTGCGTTTCTTCAACTTTTGCCAAGTTCTCCTCAACAGTCATCGTAATTGCCTTTGGGTTAAATATTCCTAAACTTCTTAAACGTCGATAGGACAAACTTTCGCATGACTTCATAACACAGTATTTCAGCACCGACCTGGAATTACTCGGAACAAGTTCACTAAGTTGTTTTATAAGCTCATAATGCAGAAGCTTATTAGTGTTGTTCAAAGTGGAAGCTGTGTCGATGATTTTTAAGTACGTTTGTGCTTGAGCGTCTTCACTAAGTTCTGACGGCTTATGAAACACGATATGCACATTTTGCACAGGAAGTCGACAAACTACAACAGGGTATTGCAGTACAAACGCTAATGCACGCGTGAACTGATATTTTGACCCGTGACAAATTTCCCAGACCTTTTTCAATGTGCAAACTGTGTTCTTGCAAAGGATAACCCCAAGTAAAACTCTCGTTTTGTTCTGAGAGTTTACACCCCGACACAAATATTCTATGCAGTCATATAACAACACATTTTCCAAATCAGATTGCATCTTCGAAATAACAACGCTGTGTTTTTCGAAGTATTGACTTCGACCCTTAACGCTGGAATAGTCTAATTGTGTCCTAAAAATCACATAAAAAATAATAAACAAAACTCAATATTGCAGCTAATTTGAAAGTTTTATAATTTTCCGGCGAAAGGGCCCTGATGATAGTTCGCCGGATGCGCCATCTGGATCCTAACACTTATTTTTATATAACACAGGACATAAACCAGGTATTTTGTACAGAAACACCTTTGTTCCGCATTCTCCAAAGCTTGACTCTTCTACGTAGGATATTGTTACTATCGATTAGTTTATACTGGCAACAGAATATTTGAAGATTGATAGCTACGAGCTGCAACCGGATCACCATTCTATTGCATAATATAAGAAGAATTCGAAAAGATGACACAAATGAGCATAACTTTGATTTCAATTTTCGACAGTCATTATTTTAACACACTACATATATCACAGGGTACCACACAACCCACAATTTGATCGGTTTCAATCAGGCTCCGAACCCATTCCGATTTTGCCGAATTCGATTATGAATCCGAAAGTTGATTTTGCAATATTTTTTACTTAATTAATAAAAGCATTACATAAAACTAAAACTGTCGTCGTTTAACATGTCCGCATAGCAAACCTTACCATATGCATGGAGTAGAAATTTTGTGAATTGGAAACACGGAAACTCGAATTTAAAGAAAGGTAAACTAATTTTCAAGTCGCAAGTACTAAGTTTTCAAAAAATAATTTAATCTCTTCCAATTCAATTTCGAAAATACAAACAGGTGTTTCCAAATTAATCTGTACTCGGTTCTTTGAAAACCGAATACCCGAATCTAAAACCGAATAAGAACTTTTGTTGCTACCCTGACATAAGGTGATTTGTCCTACAGTATTTACAAATTATCGAATCTGCAGACGGAATGAAAAATGATAAACAAATATTTGACTTTATATCACGAAAATGTATCCGTTTTTATAAACATGTTGAACACAAACATACAAACATATTGAGCACAAACATACACAAACAATTTACAGATTATATAAAGTGGCTGATTGCACCAAATTCAGTTGAGGTTGGAGTAACTTTAAAGCTCAAACTATCGCATAAGGGTACAAGCACGTATGAGCATCCAATATTTTTCATATCCAGATGCTCACTTTAAATTTCTGTTCTTTAGCACTATTCTCGCTCTATTTCGGATATTTAAATATTCAGGCGTCTAGGTATTTATTTTTTGGTACATGTCGTCCGGGCACCTTTCGTATCAAGCGGATATCTCATGCGCATCATAACTGATTATACAATGGCTAATTCAAAGTTACTGTTTCTTACAAATTGAAAAAAATTCGGTCAAACAGTGGTTTCACATGGTCCAGCGGTCCTACATACGAGTGCAAAGCAAATTTCGCAGATTATAAGGTCAGTCTTTTTCTCATACCGATTACATTATAAAGGCTGGAACGAGAAATTTCTAACCTTTTCAGTAACTCTGCAGTCGTATCACGAACAAAGTTTGACAATCTCTGAAACAAACGGCCGTCACAAATACGCATTAAAGCTATGTTGAGCCCTTCAGACTTATACTTTTGTCATTCCCGACTATAACACCACTAATGGGCTAATAAAAAAATATACTAACAAAAATGGAGCAAGCAAACTTTATTCAGCGCAAATTGGTTTTAACTAGAATTATACACCGTAGAACAAATGGCAGCTGTAATGCTGAGTATAATTTGCAGTTACTTGGCATCGATTACTTTGTTAGCCATTTAAACTTGGCACGTGCGATTGGCCTGTGGTCTGCGTAGTCATAATAAAGCTCCTGTCCTTTTTCTATTAAAGCTTTTGCCTCAAAAAAGATATGCGGACCATCAGATAATTTCCTTGTAAACGGTTTCAGATTTTGTTTTTGCATAGAATGATTAACATAACGGGCCATTCGATCAACTTCATCGTGCGCATCGACGCAATACTCAGAACTGTCAAACTTGTAGAAAAACATGTAACACATCGGATCTTTGACACGAGCGCGTACATCATTGCGTTCTCGTTCTTTTTCTAGTAAGATGCCCTCAGATCTCTTCATTCTTTTGCCAACATAAGACAGCACCACGGACCCTGGTTGTATAACATCCTTTGCAAAGACGCCACATCCTATTTTTGGGCCTATGTAACGGACCTGTAGAAAAGCTGGATCATCATTGACCAACATCTCCAAATGCGCTACAGAATCTCTTTCGGAAAAATTTGTCTTTCTGGAACTCTGACGCCTATCAGAACTCACTTCTTGTTCAGTAGCCAATGCTTTATAAATCCGCATATCTAACGAGTCGTGGATATCTGAAATCATTACTTTTATGAATAAAAGACGACAAGACATCGTTTGCGTATGGAAATGATGAAATTGATTAAAATTAGCAGCGAACGTTGTGTCGAATACACTTGTACAATACGGTTCAAGTAACCATAAAACCACATAAAAACATTTGATGCAATAGTGTTGCGTTTTGTTGTGGAATGATAGAAATTTTCCTATGCTAAATATCCGACAAAAACCGTCACCCGTATTCGACTCCGGTATTCGTATAAACTTGCCGGATTATCCATCCACAGGAATGGGTGTGGTGAACATCAGTCGGTATTGCTAGGACGTGAACACAGAACAGTCACCAAGCGCACTTAGCAATATTTACAATACATATTTAGAATCAATTAATAGCAAGACCATACCATTTGTAACATTTAATGAGTTTGTTGCTCCGAATTGTGATACTTCTATTTCGGCTTCGGTGCTGTTCCACGCCGTCTTCGAGTCACCGTTGCCTAGATCAACGGAATCTTCTGAAATGGTTCATAAGTAACGACAGAATAAGATTATCATACATGTTCGTTTGCAAGAAGTCACGTTAAAATAATAGATTTGGAAGTGCTTCATTGGCTGACAGGTCTAAATAGCTGAGCTGGAACCAAAATTTGGAAAAATCCTGTCGAAGATAAAGATGCAATTTATCAGTTAACTGGATTCGAAGTGTTAGATGTATATTTAACAGAAACTTAAACTTAAATTGTTTAGGAAAATTTGACCGTTCTCAACCATGGCAATATATTTTATGTTAATAAGCAAAAATTTTCACTCTTTACATTCAAAAATATCACAACAGCACTTGAAATCCAGAGAAACCAGTAACGAGGCATACTGGAGTTTGTTAAATTATTTAAATCCGTGTAATTTGAACTAGCTCATACATGAGATTTTCAAAAACAACAAACGAACCCGGATCAAATTTTTCAACAATTGCACCGATACCGTTTGCTACAAATTCATCTGCTTCTTTAGCTCCGTGATTTGCATTTCGTGTTTGACATTTCACTTGACTGTCCGTTTCTTTTGATTTTACGATTACATGTGGACACTGGCGATCTTAAAAAACACACACAAAATATACAAATATGAGAACACTTATGGACTGTTTATTTGATGCACCCTCATTATCGGCCAAAAGCATCAGCGTCTCTTAATTTACATAGGTTCTAAACCATAATTGTGTTGAGGATCTTGTAAGAAATAGGTATAGAGACATTGCATGGCGTTTGTGAGGTGTTTGTGAAATCTGCTATGAATATGGCTAAATTAATTCGAGTAACATAAATTAATCTTCGTTCAGTGTGCTTTCAAAGTTCTCTGCTTAGTTTTAATATGAAATTTTATTAATTCGAACTTTGATCAAGCCAACTGCATTTTCATTTGCAGATTGTTTTAAACTTCGAGCGTATTAATTCTAGTGGGGATAATGCTAAAATTTGCAATTGAATGTTTAACCCATTCTCACATTCAGTTGCCTATAGGCAACTAAGCGCAGTGTATATACGTTAAATAATGTATATCGCACCGTGTTTAACAATTGCAACACGTATACATAGTACTAAATCACCACCAGACGTGAGAGCCCCTCGGGCTCGAGCGTCAAGCTCCTACAGCTGAGTGGTGATGGTATACGCCTCCCAATCCAATCACTGGAGTTCGAATCCTAGCATAAAAGTAGGTCTCAGGGGAAATAAAAAATATTCATGTGAGAAAGAGTTAATGTTCAGTAACAAATTTGAAATAAGGCATCAAGGTGCGATTCCTCTGATACATACCATTGCACTCAATTTTGTTCTGCATATTTAGCTTTTGCGTGGTTTCTCTTTGTAGATTCCGGTCAGCAAGTGAAACTGAATCGCTGACGTTCAGTATAGTGGATGGCATTGCATCATCCGCATCATTTTCTTGATCATTCTCATTCTCTGCTTGAGCCAAGTTGTTTTGTTGTAACTTTAAATCGGTTCCTACCAGCGCCTCTCTACAATGAGTAGTATGTATTGTAACTGTTGGCGCACTACAAGTTGTCCTTACGTTAGTCGGCACAAGACTTGTTTTGTATTGTGAAAAACTCAAATTGTGCCGTTCAATGTCAACCCATTCTTCGCAACTGTTACCCATAATTCTTGTACCCGCAGTATCTTTTTCTAACGCCACTTGGGCACCTGTTGAAACTAAGCTATCCCCAGTACAACTAGTTTTAGATGTCTTGAACGCAGTTGCCAGAACGGCTTGTTCGTCATTGGTCGCTGCAGCGTTATCTGAGGAACCTAGTTTATCGGGATCGTTTTGAGGTATTTCGTGGACGCTGCAACCGTTCAACAGATTGAAACTATCTGTAATAGAATCATTAGAGCGCAACGCAGAGCTTATCGCAGATGTGCTCAAAACCGGAAGTTGTTCGGCTGTAGCAGCTGCCAAGCTGGTTTCCGTCACTACGGCAGTGTTTGTGTTAGCAGAAACTATAGTTTCGGCAGCGATGAGTGGATCGCGATGTTGTACCGACGCTGCAGACAGTGGTACGTCAGCCGCGTTGCCTAAGAAATACGGTGATAAACTATTGGAACCATTTGACGATGCATTGCAAACCAAATAACAAGTTTCACCATTTTCCATACGTAGAGGAACGCAATACTCTGTGTAATTCGCCGCAGTCTTAACTTGCACTATATTTACAGCGGGATTGGTCGCTTTGCTGGTTTCTTCCAAAACTTGTGTTTTTATCTCTGATGACGTAGGTTCCGTTACGCACTCACCAACTTGTTCACCTAAATAATACAGATTTAAAACAATACAAGCAAATGTTGGGGTACAGGTGGAATTTTTCAGCTCGGGAATGCTAGTGTTGAAAAATTTTATCTGTTGGTAAAGCGCATGTCGGGCAGAAATCCCACTCCGAGACTTAACTCTAATAGACGCGAATGACTTTTTGAATCTTGTGTAGCACAGAGCGAGAATTAAGTCGTACTGAACGAAATTTTGGGAATACATATCTGACTAGATAATATTGATGGGCACCATATGTATCCGAAAAAATATGTATCCGGAAATTTTAAATGCGATTGTGTATAAAAGAAGACTTAAACCGTAACCATCATAAATGATTATAATTTTATGAGAACGGTTAATTTCAATTAATTTTTTCAAACACAAGCGCAAGAGAGATAATTTCCCTGAGCAGACAGACTGGTATGAGCCCATAAATGAAATTGATAGCATTCCATTTTTGTGATAAGCAATTACTGGCCGTGCGGCAAATACCTTGGCCGGCCGACCGGCCGATTCCTGGCCGGTGCATAACACTACACACACCATAACAGTTCACTATAAGCACTGCAATCCTATTCATAATTAAATGCAAATTCTTGTGAATTTTTAACATCTTACACGTTGTAGATTGAACCACGAAGGTCTCGGTACTATGTTCCTGGACAACGCCTTCTTCGTTTACCGCAAGATCAGTGCTTTCACGCGCCTATAATCATAGATTCTGTATCACAATTGCTGGATTTACGAACTCTTACTTAAATATTTGCTTATGTTGTCTGTACTGATTAAAATTTTGTTATATTTTGATCTGGTATCCGGTTGATATCCGGCTTCGGTAGAAAATTGACTATCCGGTTCCGGTTTCTGTATCTAGTGGCATCATGTACAACATAGCGCGAACGATGTGCACCAAATAGTACACAAAGCGTCATGTGCAATAATCATAGGTCATGCGAACACCCTCGGCCTAAACCGTCAAGCCTCAACTGTGAAGTGGTGATCATAGATGCCCTCATCCGAGCGTCTTTGGTTCGAATCCTAGCTAGAAATTATATCTGAGATGAATTAAAAATAGTCATGTGAGAAAGGGTTGCGAATTTTGGTATAAACTCGTCTTGATCTAGGTGATTTATCAGAAGTCATAATATGAGTGATTTAGGCTCTGTTAAAATGTACTTTAAGCCATGGTAAATCGAAAGAACCTTCTAGTCGTTTTGTTACCCAATGGTGGTTGGAGAATTCAACTTACCGCCGCATTCATGTCACGACGTTTTATTTCGTATCGTTTCTTTTTCTGAAAATGTAAAGTTAAATGTACGCCAATAACTATAAGAAAAATTGCTGGTTCAACCCAATTAGACGTACGTATAGAAATCATAATAATTTTTGAATTGCATATCGTTTTACGCTCAACGATCCTTTTGTGGCAGTGAGCATTTTCTCGCCGAGCTACGAGTTACAGAACATGATTTTAGGTTTTAAACTTGAAACAAAAACACAAATTTAATTTTGGATGCTATGACAAATAAGCCACAACAGTTTAACCAGATGGCCAGAAAGAAAGAATAGGCGATAAATCATGTGCTGATCATCACTAATAATTTTGTCTCGCTCCAATGTGTTAACCCGTTCTCACATAAAGTATATATGCTATGAACAACATAGCACAAACGGCATACATAAACTAAACACAATAAACAAAGTTCACCAATGATGCTACCACGAGACGTGAGAGCCCCTCGAGCTCGAGCGTCAAGCTTCTATAATTAAGTGGTGATGGTAAACGCCTCGCATACAAAAGGCTACATTCCGAATACTGGTTTGAAATTAGTTCTTACGTACGAAACAAAAAATTCACAAATAGGCGAGAAAGGGCTAATTATGAGATAGTAACAAAAGTTCCCCTTAATCAAAGAACTATTAATATTTTCTCCATTTTCAAATGATTTGAAATGCAGCTGTTAACCTAGGCAACTTTCAATAAATTGGTGTGACGTCGTAGTCTACGACTTAATTCGCTGTAAATAACACTTATTGGTTAAAATATATTTTCTAACTTTCCGTTCTGCATCTTTGTGGCGCCGTTGCTCCAATGTCTGCACATTCTGAATACAGGACATGGCTCTATTTAAATCCGCAAATGCGCTTTCAATTTGGCTGTTCCGTTGAGTAGCATGTCGACGGTAGAAATCGCCGAAAATCCCAACAGCATTATCAAATAAGTCGACTTCGCTTGTTAGTTGTTTAATTGCTTCTTCCCTATGTGCAACCTTTGGTCTAAATGAAAGTAAATAACTCTTGCTATTAGCGGTCGCGCACAAACAACTTCAGACTCCAATTGAAGACACATATTTTCCACTTTTAAGAATATAAACTGAGATTCGTACATGATCTACAATTTCTACACAAAAAGCAACAACTTTCCGCTAAACAATTCAACGTAAACAAGCTACTAATTATTCTAAAATAAGACAGCGATCAGAATAAATTACCGATGCAGTCACTACAAGTAACTAGAACTCATAAAAGCAACATACCACATTCAGTGTAAGGTGAATGTAATATACTACAATCCCGTTTTGGCTATACCCAGATCCAGAATTTTTGTTGCTAAAAACTTTACGCTGACCCCGAATATTCGGAGTAAAGACTCGGTATACATTGACTCGGATATTAATTATTCCACCTACAATATATAGTAAATTTCACTATTTTTGCAGTTCAGAAACGTTTTTCATTCAGGTTCTATACCAAAATTTTAAATTCGTTAAATCGCATGCGTTTATAGTGTCTACTTGAAGATTATGACTTCAGAATTCTTACTCTTCTTCTTGTATTATTCTAGTTATTAACTCTTCAACTTTGCGTCGGATGGCTAATCCTTTGTAAGCGTGATAAATGATCATTTTGCCTAACACTATATTCACCCTCCAACCATTTCGTTTAAGACTGCGCGCGAATTCTTTCTTTTCAAATCGGACAAGTGGTGCCATCGCCACAAATCGCTCGTGTTCGTCTGGGAAGTTCATCAAAACAGACGCTCTAAGTTTGAAACCTTCTGGAAGATATTGAAGTAGATTCCGCTCTATTCCTGATTCCGGATCAATGTCACTTTTTTGTATGTTCTCTAGTTCAGAGATTAGATCATCTTCGGAAGTTACGCCATCGAAGTAGTATTCTTCCATAAAACTCTGAGAAAACAAAAATTTGCTATAATATTCTTCACTTTTGATCACGGATGCTTCGTCAGCCATTTAACTTTTGCCATTGGGTACCTGAGGGCAAATCCCAAGAGCTGCATCAATGGTTACTAGCAGGGTGTTCGCGGATAGTAAAAATAACGGAAACGGATTATAGGAAACGGATAGCGATCAGCATAACGGAAACGGAAAAAATGTTGCAGTATAAAAGTTTCAAAATTGATTTATTTCTCTGCCAACAATTAAGGCGTGCAAATATTCGCCGCGCTTTCTAAATTTTTAAAGAAAGAGCGGTGGGTGTACGGACCAAAATTTTTTAAGATTTTATTTATTATGCAACTGTTTCAATAGGCTTAATATTTTAAGACTATTTTTTTGCTTGGGCATTTGGCTTACTTGTTATATTAGACTTGTGTTTATTCCGCGAGGAGACTTAAGATTAGGAAGATGTTTTGGTTGTTACGTTGCTAAATATATGTAATATTGGTGCATATCTTTAGGACCGGCTCAAGTCTTAATATATAAAACATAATATCACTTGGGTCCTCAAAACCTCTCCTGTTTAAGACTTGAATACTTTCACTTTTTGTCATTTTATATGGACCAAATACTGCGGAACCAAAAATGTATCTTCAACGTTTTAAAAACCAAGACTAAAAAGTGTGAACGGAATAACTATAAGCGAACATATACGTACATGTTAACAATTAAATCATCATGCAGTAATCATGCAGGAATTTGGTTCAATATTTTCACCCAGGTTTTAAGGAAATTTTTCTTCGTCAGCTACAGTCACTTTAGTGGTGAAACAATGCAAATTATGAGAAAAAATTTTATACACAGAAGCATTTCGGATATCCGGATACAGGGTGCAACCGGAGGTGAGAAATACCATAGCCGGAGCCGGAGTCAACGAAACTTGCCGGAGCCTGAGCCGGAAGTGAGGCGAAATTGAGTAGTAAAAATAATGGTTAATTGGTTAATTTTAGCCAATATCTGCACTAGGTTGCTAAGTTATTTGGTTTTACGTTAATTTTGTGGAAATTTTCGGAAATTCTTTTTTGAAAATTGTGACAAAAGCTAGGTTGCTAAGTTATTTGGTTTTACGTTAATTTTGTGGAAATTTTCGGAAATTCTTTTTTGAAAATTGTGACAAAAGCTAGGTTGCTAAGTTATTTGGTTTTACGTTAATTTTGTGAAAATTTTCGGAAATTCTTTTTTGAAAATTGTGACAAAAGCTAGGTTGCTAATGTGGTTTTACGTTAATTTTGTGGAAATTTTCGGAAATTTTTTTTGAAAATTGTGACAAAAGCAAAGCGAAACACACTTAACAGATAAATTTTCCTAAATTCTGCAAAAAATTTTTACTACCGAAATTTCTGGAACCTCCTGGAAAAATTCTACCGAAGCCTGAGCCGGAGGCCGATTTTCTGCCGAGCTGGAGCCGGAGGCAGACCTCCGGTTGTACACTGCCGGATACATATTTCTTTTCGGATACATATCCGGAAATTTTTCATATCCGGATATTCGGTGCCAATCTACAGTCACTGTCTCCGGCGACAACAATATCGATACGTATTGAGGCAGCTCATGTCTACGTTAAACGCGTTCTCATACCGATGAACCCTATATGCTAACACAGTAACCCTACGCGTGACAGCGCAATCAGAAATGTTTAGCTTTTAGAAATTGTCCCAAACCTTTAAAATTGCTTGCATCCGCAATATTTTTCCAAAATTTTAGAAAACTCGGTGTAACCGGCAGATATTCTCGTCAGATTTTTTACCCAAAAAGTTATGCCTAGAGCCATCTTTTGAGACAGCCAAGCGCAATTGATGAACATATTTTTAGAAGTTAAGGTTCGGATTCGGAATCGGTGAAATAGTGTATTTCTAAGCACCCTGCATCCGGTGTTGCAATGAATTCAATCAATTGTTTCAAGGAGATGCAGTTACGCTACGTACAGAAAACTTATCCGCGGTAATTTTAATGACATCCCGTTTATACTTAGCACAGCAACAGGGTAGGCCTAGGCTTTAGGCAAACTTTACGCTTAAGGCAACACTCGGTCTTAGATTTATCCTTACGCTGAGGAGTAATAGACTTTAGCTGATGTCATCCTTCTACAGAAACATTGTTGGTCAAGGAACTATACATAATATGGGCGCAGTAACATTTGTGAAACCATAAAAATAGACTACCGCTGTTTTTAAATCACGAAATTCGATCCCGCAAATAAGATTCCAAAATTAAATATGCTTTGTTTGAAGCTGGTAGCCGGAATGTTTCCGGAAATTTTCGTAAATTTTGGTAGCATATATCTACTCAATCCCCACGGGTATACGCCCCTGAGTTACACATCCCAGCATCAAATTCATTATTCTATTTCTGGTTGTGCGTTTGCAAATTTGTATAATCTTTAAGCAAAATGTCTGTTTGTATTCTCACCATTTCAACCTTTATTACCTATTTGCATTCTTTAACTTACAAAGCATTTAAGCCTTCCGAAATTTCGTTCATATACCGTCCCTAACAATGTACCGTAATACCTATTCAAATTGTAACTGATCTTTTACGATTTTGTTATTCTACGCGCGCTCTTGTGGTTTTTGTTTCTGTTACTGATTATGTTCTCACGCTTCATTTTGTCTTAAAAGTTTTGCTGTTATAAAACAAGTTCCCACGCAGACGAAACTATGTTTATTATTCAATAATATGTACTGAGCGTACCAAACAGGATTTATGACTGTAAAGAAACCATCTATGTAGATATGTGTTAGGGTGCAAGCGAATATGAAGAGTACGAGGAGTGTTTTACAAGAATTTCCGACAAAGAGACATGGAAAATAGTCTATAACTAATATACATCATTGAATAACAATTATAATAGTAAATTTTCAACCGCCAACAATGCAGAGATTACCGTAAACAATTCTACCGGAGTTAGAGGTCGATTTTCGGCCTATAAAAATAGCGAATGCACCGAAATCTTAAAATTTTGGATAAATTTCACAATTTTGTTTCATATGTAAGAAATGCAGCGCATCTGTAACGAAAAATTGCAGGATATTTACATGATTTATAACTAATTTTGAGCAGAGTAACAGAAATTTTGGTGTTTCTGTGACTTTTCCCGAAAACGGAAACGGATATCCGGTTAAACCCGGTTGTTTGCACGTTTACAGGCTAATTTGAAACTGTACCGAAGGTACGAAATTTCTAAAAAAAGGTTGGAATAACAAATCTGAAATAATCTACAAGTCTAGATCGTGGGATAGTGTTTGAACGAACATTTTATGAGATGTAACACGTAACTTTAATATGAATTGCAGTGGAAAGAATACGTACGTATAGTAAATAGAACAACATACAGAGCTGTACACCTGATATATCTTATTACGTATTGGTAACAATTCATCAGTGGCAGACCAGGAAATTAATTCTATTTAGGGGTCGAGTTGGAACAAAAAGGTGTCAGACCCTCAGGAGCACATATGGTAACACCTATAGCAATGACATGCACGTCTTCGCCGACATTGTAAAAGCCATGTCTAGCGTTCGCGGGCCTCTCCACGCCTAAATCCAAAGATTCTTCAGTAGGAGATCCGAGTCCGCGGATTACAACTCGAGTTAGCAGCCAGGCCAACCGTTTGAGCTCTCTAACCTCACCTAGATTTTTGGTCATGGTCAAGATAAAGCTAAATGATCCGTTACATAAGAAATTGTTAAAGGAAATAACGTAAGCGAAACGGGCGAGAATACATAAACAGTATTGTCGGAAACGCCACCGATAAATTTCAGTTTGGAGTATGTGTTAAAAATTGAATACAAAATAACTGCAATATCCCTTGGCAACCGAAAGTCAAAACAAAGATATAATTCCAAAGGAAACCCGTGACTGTCGCGAAGGATACGCCAGAAGCAATTTTAATACTACATATTAATTTAAAATTTTATAGTACTGCTTTACTCCAATTGAGACGTTCATTTGTAAATAGTATCAAATATAGTGAGAAAATTTGCAAGCGAAGTAATGAGAAGTTAGAGACATTTTTTGCATTCAAACACCTCAAATTGTGTTGTGCAATTACTACTTTTTATACTGACCGGCCGACCGGCGGCCAATCAAATGTTTGACTTGGCCGACCGGCCTGTGCTTCGACGGCGGCCGCCCATATAAAAATTTTATAAATAAGTATTTTTACAATGGTATATATAGACTTACGTTTCTAGAAGCTATACCAATAACTTTAGGCTCAACAATTCCTACCACAACATTCATAGATAACATTGCTGATCACACCTATAATATTTTTGCTTTTCGAAATTCTCATTGATCGGTGCGAAATTAACTCAAGTGAAAGATTTCACTATATTTTTCAAAAAGACTGAAGCCAAGATCATCTCAAGCGGTTTATTTTACCACTCGAGTTTTATATTTCTCCGGTAAAGCAATTATTGGCAGGAGGCCGGCCAAGCGGTCGGCTTGTTAGTGGCCGGCCGGCTGGATTCTGGTTAGTGCACAACACTATCCTAAAAACTTTACATTGGGATAGACTGGAGCTTATAAATTTATTTTGTTCTTCAAACCCGGGCGCTTTTAGGCTGGGTTCTCAATCAGGCGGTTTGGCGGGCGCAAATCACGGCCCTGACAGGGTACTTGAAGTAAAGTATATCTTTATTTATCTAATAAATTTTGGCAAAAATAGTTTAAGATCACAAAAGAAAACTTCGACCCTAAAAATGCATTTTTTTCAAAATTCAAAAATATCTAAGTATCACAAACTAACATGCTTCCACAATTGTAACATTGATTGAGGAAGTCTTAGCTCAACATAAATTTCTCCAAATTTTTCTGTCCTCTTAAGGACACAAACCGAGCATTATGTTACGTACACTGAAACTAGGCCCGTATTCTCAAATGTATGTAGCATCTATCACTAGTTGGTGATACGTCTTGCAACTTTCGAACCAGTCAATACTGACGCTTAAAGTTCAGCACATTTTTGGCATATGATCTGCTCTACACTTGTATCAATTTTGAGTGCAAAAATTGCAATAGTTTGTGAGCTTGGAAACCTATAACTGATGATAGTTGCTATATCCAGGGTGCAACCGGAATTACAATTTACCGGAACCGGAACCGGAACCGGAATTTGAAAATTTTACCGGAACCGGAACCGGAAAATGAAAAATGCATTTCACCGAAAATTTCATTTTAATCTTATTTTTTGCTCTATTATTTGTGAAATAACCTTAGTCGAACATAGGTATTTATTTTATTTGTTGTATTTTAGATTTTCATCATCGACTGAAGTGAAATCCACCATCAATGGCTTATATTCGGAGTACAAGTGGCTTTCAAAAGAGATTCTTAAAAATTAGCAAAGTTAAGAAAACGGCCAAATTATAATACCGGAATTTTTAAATCCGGTTAAAATTTACCGGAACCGGAACCGGAAGGTGAAAAAATGCCGGAACCGGAACCGGAACCGGAATTCCGGTTGCACCCTGGCTATATCCATTTGAAAATATGGGCCCTGAAAAAGTCCATCTATTTGAGACAATCATATATAAATTGGTAATATCAATATCTCTCATATAACGAAATGAAAAAAATTACAACTAGCTCATATAACGAAATGAAAAAAATTACAACTAGAACAGCGCCTGCTCAGCTAAAATTAACTTTGAAGCACAATACGTTTCCAACATTTTGGGGAGACATTGTATTTACATTACTTCTACTCCCTAACAAAAACTTTCCGTTCTGGAAAACGACGACTGAGCTAGCATAAATGGAATTTTTAAAATTGTATTAAGAGTGACGGAAACTTTTAGTAACGTCGGCTTACTTTTATGCATTCTTGTACACGACGCATTCGGCGACGATGACGGCGACCAGTAGTAGATTTATGATCCGGAGTTACTTCTTTGCACATTCCTTTGTTACATTGGGTGTTTTCACAGTTATTTGGTTTTTTGCCTTGATGTACCTTTAGTGGTGTTAAAGCCGTGGCAGAGTACCGTTTTCTGCTTGCATCGTTGAGTTTAACACTGTTTGATAACCCTGAAAACTTAAGAACAAGCATTATTCGAACAGAAAGCAATGAACTGACAAAGTGCTACCAAGGTCGACGCACGTTACTCTGAGGGGCGTCCCATTTACCCACGGGACAGCAATACACCCGGAGTGAAATGTTTTCACTGGGTTGGTCGGGACAACTCCAAACCTATGTTTTTTGCTGAGTCGGCTGGGACAGCCGGGACAGTTTCGAACCTATATTTTTGCTGGGTCGGTTGGGACAGCCGGTGCAGCGTGGACCGGATATATATGTGTTTGTGTGTTGAAATTGTATTAAACACTGTTATGGTGTTTCAAATACATTTCCAAACATCTAAGCCTTAAAAATTATAATACAACAAATAGTGCATTCCTACCAGGAGTGACAGATTTCCCTGAAAAAATTACAAAGCAGTTACTGCCTAAAGCTTCTGCAGAAAATTGACTTACAGCTCCTCCTCCGGAAAAATTTTAGCCGGAGGTTCAGGCAATTTGGGTAGAAGCTTCAAAACATATTTGCGATGAAATGATAACACCAAAAAATATATCTTAAAGAAGCGGACGGTGGCTGGATCATAAAAATTTCATTATCTCTACTCTACTTACAGGTTCAGGTACACTTCATAACGCAAGAGTGAACTGCAAGCTGTCACGGTTGTCGCGATCGACCCAGCAAAAAAATAGGGTCAAAGTTGTCTTTGCTCTTCCGACCGATCTAACGAAAACACACGCATGGGCTCGAAGCGGTCCCGATCTACCCAACGAAAACTCACTCGAAGCTGTCCCGGCTGTCCCGCCCGACCCAGCAAAAACGTAGGCTCGAAGCTGTCCCGGCTGTCCGCCGACCCAGCAAAAGCATAGGTTCGAAGCTGTCTCTCCGTTCCAGCACAAATATACGGGCAGGAGTGCTGGCCTGTTGCTGTCCCGCGGGAAAACGTGACGCCCCTCTGAGTAACATTGGCCCCAAGGTCCAAATTTAGCTTGGCTGCGACGAAAAGTGACCTGTCGAAGTAAAGTAGCAGTTAAATCACGTATATTTCTTGCAATTTATCATTACAGATATGCTGCAATTGATAGAAATGAAATAAAAATTACAAACCCATAAAAAAATCTTAAAAATTTTGGTGCATCCGCAATTTTTTTCTGCCGTTTTTCGTTAGTTATTTTGATCATTACCTGTTTGCGTTATTTTTACTTGCACCCTGCTACCTGTTGACCAGCCGTATGGTTCTTACGAATTCTATTTATAACCAAACTTCAAAAAATGTTATATATGTAGACTTGAGAAGCAGAGTTGGAAGTGGGTAAGGATTTTTACCCGACCCGCGCTTTATTCAAGCGAATATAAATTTCTTACAAGCGGGTATACTCGCGCTAAAACATCTACCCGCGACCCACCTTGTACCCGCGACTGAAGTTGAACCAGAATTATAACGATTGCTGGTGATTTGCAATTCACTGAAGTTTTACTTTTATAGCTCCAATGAAATTTACACATGAAAGTTTACTAGAAACAACAAAATTTCAAACCCAACTGAATGAAGCACCAGTATAACATTGGACAGCATTTGACCAGAAGTAAAACAGACCATATCACGTTACGTAACATCTGGAAGCTACCTCGATGTAGTTCACGTCCCCTCATTACCTGAATGATGGCATCACAACCACGCTTTATATTACACCGACATGCGTTGCTCTTATCAATATTTGGGTAGTATGAATATCAGATGACTATTTACCAGGGTGTAACCGGATATCCGTTTTCGGAAAAATCGATGTCCGTTTCCGTTTTGCAATACTGGATATATGTCAGTATCGAATGGCGGCGGAGGGTGGGTTAAAAGTATATAACATTCTGTAATCAAATAGCAGGGGTACACTCTGGAGAGGCCAAATAAACGTCAGTTCCCCCGCTTATTTGGGTCACTACATTATTTACTAGCGTATGTTTCGCACGTTAACTCATAAAAAGTTGGCGCGGGTAAGAACTCCAATTTTTTGCCCGCGTGTTTCAAACCCGCGGGTAATATCCAACTCTGTTGAGAACAACACTGGAAATCCTAGATCAGACACGAGGGGGGCAGAGGAGTAATACAACTTGCGTTAGAAATAATCCTGGGTCATAATGATAAGCAGTATGAAACATTGGATCACAAGTTTTTATAAAACGTTGCAAGCTTTGCTTCCTCAATACGGCAATTACCTTGTGGTTCATCTTCATTCGAACCGTTGTTCGTTTCAAGTGGTCTTTCAATTTGCTGGTTATTTTTTAGATGCTGAAGTTGTTCTTCTAGGTTAAGTATCTTGTCAAGAATATCTTGCCGCTTTTGGTATTCTGCTTCATTACTGATGGTCGGAGGAACATTTTCTCCTGTAATGTTTATTACGCATTTGTAGCAGTTGACAAGGACAACGTTGGATTCCGGTAAAAAATTCTAGAAGATTTCAATTCTGCTATATCTACTCATGACTGCATATATCCGTATTTAAACATTCCTATTTCGGACATCTGAACTAGATTTTAGGTTTGGGATTCATATATTGGGTTAAAATAACGCTGAAGATACACTTATGGCATGACACAACCGAACATTTGCCTGCGGCTTCGGCAGAAAATCAACCTGCGGTTCCGGCAGCAGGTCCGGTAAAATTTTGAACGAAGTTCCCGCCATTTCAGTAGAGAGATTTTCTACAGATTTACAAAATTATATAGTTGTGTGCGTTTGGCTTTAGGTATTGGAACTGTTTTGAAAACAAACAATTGATACTTCTTAAAAATATTGTAAAACCGAAGGTTTTACATACAACACTTGACAGAGATATTTGGTAAAACTAGCAAATGGAACATTATTTTAACTACCTAATTTCGCTTCACTTCCAGTTTTGTCCCCGGCTCCGGCACCGTCAAATTTTGTTGACCTCAAGCTCCGGCACCATCAAATTATGTTCATCTCCGGCTTTGCTATTGTTCACCTTAGGTTGCACTATGGCTTTATGGAGGTAAGTAAGTACATCAATTATTAGGTGCGCCGGATATTTCAACAAAATTTAATAATGGTCGTCATTAATTATCAGGTCCGCAATGATTAGCTATTTGTAAATACGCAATCTTTCTTACCATATAAAGGCACATTCCGTCGCGTTACACTTGTCAGTAAAGGTCTGTTAGAGTTTACATGCAATTTCGAGTTAGTAACTGCGTTTGATACAGCCTACAATAAATTTGATGTCATCAATAAGTTTCTACAAAATGATGCTCAAGCTATAGCATATATAAAACATTAGACATTCCCTGGGGACGGAATTGTTAACAAGGCTGAGGACGAAACTATGGCCCAGGCATCTCGACCAGTACCAACCAGGGCTAAGATTGTTAACTTGGAATCTATTTTGTTTTTGACACAATAGCCGATTATTGCTTGACAAACAAACATCGTTTTGAGGAAAAATAAAACCTTGTGTTGAATAAAAGCTTTCTATCTGATATACTGTGATGAAAAAATGAATACAAGTACAGGTTTCATAAAATGTTGTATGACAACAACCATGAAACACCAGTCTTACTTAACTCTTCAACACGCATCGATTCACGTAAATATTGCATTAAAAACTTGGCCATGGTCAGAACCCGGAAAACCAAGCTGTGAACCCGGTCGCAAAGCCGAGGCCAACTGACGATCACAGGCTATTTGAAACCATTTTGCAAGGATTTGACAGAAATTAACTCTGTTGTGTTTAATGTCAAAAAAACTGAAACGAGAAACGGGACGCACATCTATAGATTGCCAAAACATTCCGCTTTGCTATAATCTATTCAAGTGTATTACAAATTTCGCAGCCAATTTTTAAAATTTGCTATAAAGTTAGCAAAAAATCTAACTGATGAAAATCAAAACTAATAGTTTTAAACTTCGTTTCTGGAACTTCGTTTAATTAAAAACTAAATCATTACTGCAACTCAAAACGATTTTTACGGCGAGCGTACAGTTATTTCGTAAGCGTGTCGTCAATTTTGATACCGCTGATTATATATTAGTTTTATACAGGTTTACTCTATAGTAAAAAGAGCTGTATCTAACTCACTTCGTGTCTTTCTAAACTTTGACACCGCAAAACATTTCCTGAATTACTAGTTTTAGCGTTGCCACTCGTCACTGTTGTTTCTAAAGTGATATATACAAAACAACGGTTTACTTAAGGTATATCAAATTCAGTTTTAGCTGTGACTGCAAAATAGCTTTTGTTTATAATTTTAAAGAAAACCAAATTCGACGTTTACTACATGTAAAGCCACCGTGCAGACAGTTTTGTTGTAGCTAATGACAAATGCTTTTGGTATTATTCAAAGGGCCCATGTTACTCGGAGGGGCGTCTCATTTACCCATGGGACAGTAATATACCATTACCCGGACCGAAATGTTTTTTGCTGGGTTGGTCGGGACAGCTTCAACCTGTTTGTTATGGGTCGGTCGGGACAGCTTCGAATCCGTATTTTTGCTTGGTCGGCCGGGACAGCTTCGAGCCCGTATTTTTGTTGGGTCGGTCGGGACAGCTTCGAACCTATATTTTTTTGCTGGGTTGGTCGGGACAGCTTCGAATCCGTGTTTTTGCTTGGTCGGTCGGGACAGCTTCGAGCCCGTATTTTTGCTGGGTCGGTCGGGACAGCCGGGACAGCTTCGAACCTATATTTTTTGCTGGGTTGGTCGGGACAGCTAGGACAGCTCCAAACACATGTTGTTGCTGGGTCGGTTGGGACAGCCGGGGCAGCGTGGACCAAGCCCGTGTATAGAACTCTGACATAAAAACATTTTTTACTGTGTTTTCCAGGGGCTGTCCGCCCCCAAACCCCACACAAAGCAATTCTTTGTTTGAACAAAAAATTTTTGACTTTGTCTTAGGCTCGAAGCTGTCCCTCCGTTCAAGCACAAATATACGGGCAGGAGTGCTGGCATGTTGCCGTCCCGCGGGAAAACGGGACGTTTCTCAGAGTAACATTGGCCATTTAAAGAATACAGATTTTCAATTCACATACTGCATTTCGAACAGCAACTGCAAGGCTTTCAATTTTTGTACATGATAAAATACTAACCTTCTTGCTGCACATGTCTGGATGTATGACACGATGACCGGCGAGAAATTTTGATGATGCTGCGATTTAAGTCGTTCAATTCGCACTAAAATGTATGAATAAAAATAACTGAAAAATAAACATATCCGTTTTCGGCAAAAAATGGACAGTTGGCTTCGGTATTCTACATTGCTAGATATTTATTGCTGAAAAGTATAACGTATTTCAATGCATATTTGTGCAAAATTTAGAAAATATAAAGCATTTCAAAAAGCGCAAATCAATACTAAAACAAATAGAGTTAAATATTTATGATACACTAGTCAATTTGGTGCTTAAATACCGAATTTGTTGTAAGTTCAGTATTTTAGAAGACACAACATGTATCCTTTATGATTCCTAGCTTCAATAACTTTAAAAACGTCACTATATGAGGATCTAATACAGACTTAAATGGTTTTAGCATGTTTTGTGAGTCTTAGCAGTAGTACTCGCATCATTTTGCACATCGCAAATTTTATCAAAATACAGATAACTAATTTTCAAAAAGCCCTGATTACCTGCCACTCCTCATTCACCGTTTTTGTTTCTTGGTTATTGTCATCTGCAAAATGGTAATTTCTTAATAACCGATGACCGAACAATACATTCTACCAGAAAATTGTCTATACAACTACAAACACATTAGCAATGACGCGATTGACATATAGATAAGTATGTCTTGACACATTATTCTGTTTTCGCGCGACTACAACTACCTTTCTAACTCATACACAAATTACGAGCATTACAACACTGTGACATTAAAGGAAGTACCTGTTTTTCGGTTTGCAGCTTGTCGATACCTGTAGCCATTTGAAATGGGCTCATCTGGTTCATTAAAATCATACTGTTCCATAGAAGCACCTTTCACCTATAGCGGTTTCATTTATATTGACACTAAAACTTGTGTACAGGTAGGAACGTTGCTTTGCCGTTTTAAATTCAAACTTTTTACTTATTGCGTAAACAAAAAATACAATTCGCATGCAGAACGCTTAAACAAACCACATATATCAATACAGTTTCAGTTTTACTAAAAATAAATTTGGTAGGTTGTACATCTCGGCAGTTTAGGTGCCATTTAGCTTTTCTTTTCAAAAAATCTGCAACCCGAGAAATTGTCTTTGAAATTTAGACTCAGCCTGCAATTCCAATAAAGCTGAGTCCCTCTTGCGTCTTTCGCATAAGAATATTGTCCCCTATACAGTTCTTTCCAACATTCCAAAGTCCTAGAGACTGTTACTGCAAAACAGCCTTTATCCGGATAGAGTTTCCGCGAAACTCTATAATGTCCGCGACTAGCTATGACAATGTTGGAAAATTAAGAGTTTCGATCAAACAGTATCAGGACAAGCTATTGAAATTCTTTTGGGAGGGGACATTTTTTGTGCCGAGTGCACGTATGGTAACGTGTGACTGACATTATTGCAAGATTTCAAATTCGGTTGAAATCTCATATACTGAATCACTCAGAAAGGTAGTCTAAATTTAGCAGCAGGTTGTGGGTCTTGAAATGACATTTACGAAAATATATTTCATTTGGCGGTGCGATATTAAATGAATGAGTTATGGTCGATCATAAATTTCCGATATAATTTTAGTTATTATTGAAAGATTTCATAATCGGGTGAAATCTTCAATATACTGAAACACTCAGAAGGGTAGTCTAAGTTTAACATCAGATTGTAGGCCTTCAGAAATGGCATTTACGAAATATATATTTCAGTTTGGCAGTGCCGATATAAAATGAATGAGTTATGGTCGATCATAAAGGAGTTCGCTAAAATTTTAGTTATTATTGCAAGATTTCAGAATTCGGTTGAAGTTATTTCTCGATATACTGAATCACTCAGAAAGGTAGTCTAAATTTAGCAGCAGGTTGTAGGTCGTTGAGATGGCATTTACGAATATATTCATTGCGGCGATATAAAAAGAGTATCGATCAAGCTGTAATTTAGTATATAAATTCAAATACGTCGAAATCTATATACTAATCACTCAGAAAGTAGTCTAAATTAGACTACCTTCGAGGATCAGTATAGAGATTTCAACCGAATTGAAATCTTGCAAAATGTCAGTCACACGTACCATACGTGCACTCGGCACAAAAAATGTCCCCTCCATACGATTTCAATAGCTTGTCCTGATACTGTTGATCGAACTCTATTTTCACTTTGGCGATAGCTAGTCACGACATTATAGAGTTTCGCGGAAACTCTATCGGATAAAGCTTTATGCAGTAACAGTCTCTAGGACTTTGGAATGTTGGAAAGAACTGTATAGGGGACAATATTCTTATGCGAAAGACGCAAGAGGGACTCAGCTTTATTGGAATTGCAGGCTGAATGAAATTTCCGAAGAGACTCTCCGGGTTGCAGATTTTTTGAAAAAAGAAAAGCTAAAATGGCACCGAAACTGCCGAGATGTACAACCTACCAAATTCAATTTGCAGTAAAACTGAAACTGTATTGATATATGTGGTTTGTTTAAGCGTTCTGCATGCGAATTGTATTTTTTGTTTACGCAATAATAAAGTTTGAATTTAAAACGGCAAAGCAACGTTCCTACCTGTACACAAGTTTTAGTGTCAACAGCAAATGAAACCGCTATAGGTGAAAGGTGCTTCTATGGAACAGTATGATTTTAATGAGACCTGATGATCGCCCATAAAAGTTCGTAAATGGCTACAGGTATCGACAAGCTGCAAACCGAAAAACAGGTACTTCCTTTAATTTCACATATGTGGTTGTAATGCTTTCGTATAATTTTATTTTTTGCTGAATGAGTTAGAAAGGTAGTTGTAGTCGCGCGAAACAGAAACAGTAAATAATGTGTCAAGACATACTTATCTATATGTCAATCGCGTCATTGCTAATGTGTTTGTAGTTGTATAGACAATTTTCTGGTAGAATGTATTGTTCGGTCATCGGTTATTAAGAAATTACCATTTTGCAGATGACAATAACCAAGAAACAAAAACGGTGAATGAGGAGTGGCAGGTAATCAGGGCTTTTTGAAAATTAGTTATCTGTATTTTGATAAAATTTGCGATGTGCAAAATGATGCGAGTACTACTGCTAAGACTCACAAAACATGCTAAAACCATTTAAGTCTGTATTAGATCCTCATATAGTGACGTTTTTAAAGTTATTGAAGCTAGGAATCATAAAGGATACATGTTGTGTCTTCTAAAATACTGAACTTACAACAAATTCGGTATTTAAGCACCAAATTGACTAGTGTATCATAAATATTTTAACTCTAATTGTTTTAGTATTGATTTGCGCTTTTTGAAATGCTTTATATTTTCTAAATTTTGCACAAATATGCATTGAAATACGTTATACTTTTCATCAATAAATATCTAGCAATGTAGAATACCGAAGCCAACTGTCCATTTTTTGCCGAAAACGGATATGTTTATTTTTCAGTTATTTTTATTCATACATTTTAGTGCGAATTGAACGACTTAAATCGCAGCATCATCAAAATTTCTCGCCGTCATCGTGTCATACATCCAGACATGTGCAGCAAGAAGGTTAGTATTTTATCATGTACAAAAAATTGAAAGCCTTGCAGTTGCTGTTCGAAATGCAGTATGTGAATTGAAAATCTGTATTCTTTAAATGGCCAATGTTACTCTGAGAAACGTCCCGTTTTCCCGCGGGACGGCAACATGCCAGCACTCCTGCCCGTATATTTGTGCTTGAACGGAGGGACAGCTTCGAGCCTAAGACAAAGTCAGACAAAATTTTTTGTTCAAACAAAGAATTGCTTTGTGTGGGGTTTGGGGGAAGAGCCCCTGAGAAAACACAGTAAAAAAATGTTTTTTCAGAGTTCATACACACGGGCTTGGGTCCACGCTGCCCCCTGTCCCAACCGACCCAGCAACAACATGTGTTCTGGAACTGTCCTAGCTGTCCCCACCCAACCCCAAAAAAATATAGGTTCGAAGCTGTCCCCTGTCCCGACCCGACCCCGGCAAAGATCACGGCTCAAGCTGTCCCGACCGACCAAGCAAAACACGGATTCAAGCTGTCCCGACCAACCCAGCAAAAAAATATAGGTTCGAAGCTGTCCCGACCAACCCAACAAAAATACCGGGCTCAAAGCTGTCCCCGCCACCCAAGCAAAATACGGATTCGAAGCTGTCCCGACCGACCCATAACAA
>JASANG010002341.1:0-31302 GCA_030248215.1 Enoplolaimus lenunculus
TCAGAACACAAACACCGATGTTTGTTATTAACGTTGCACTCGTTCAGTAACGAGCAATTCATCCAGACGTATCCACAAAGTCACATTATCTAAGTGTTCGGTTCTTGAAGATTCTAGTGATTCCAGGCCCGGGCTACCATTAGGCCACGTGGAGCCTAGATGAACCGAATTCGCCTTTTGCGTATCTGTGGGACTCCTTATGACAACCCGAATGAACTACTTTACAATCTGTCGGTAATGCATTTCATATGCGAGCCCTAGACAGAGGGGTGCCCGAAGGGCTCAGCCCCCTCTGTAAGAATTTTGGTTTGATAAATAATTTTCAACGTTACTTGCAAGTCATCGAAAACGTTTGTATGTCCCTCCTGGAAAATTTTTAGCCCCAGCCTGCAGCAAGGTATCGAGCTAACTACCGGCATGTTCACATGTTCAGAAACGATTGCCGACAGTCTGCAACATATATAATCATGTATGTAAGCAGTAAATCGATGTTCTTCCTCTAGACCATAAGTTTTATCATAATAATAATAATAATAATAATAATAATAATAATAAAAATATTTGTCAAACAGTTTTACCCAATTTGTCGACGTAAAAGATTTAAAATCGACCAAAAGCGAACACAAAATCGTTGACTTTTTAATTGTTCAAATTTTCAAATTAAATTTGTGTTCAATTTCAACGAAATCATGACCACAGCGAACAAACGAGACAAATGGGGCGGTAAGTTGGATTTCATTTTGTCGTGTCTTGGATACGCAGTTGGACTCGGCAACGTATGGCGTTTTCCGTACTTATGTGGACGGTCCGGAGGCGCCGCGTTTATGATTCCGTATTTGATTATGATGATATTTGCTGGACTTCCGACGTTTTATATGGAACTTTCGATTGGCCAGTACGCGTCATTAACTCCAGCGTTGTTGTACGAACGCATGTGTCCGATTTTTGCGTAAGTAAAATGCATTTGTTTACTGAGAAACGTTCTTGTACACTGCAAAAAATGGTGAGTCAAATTGACTGTCTCCGAAACAGGCTCTACGGGATTAAACACATTGGAGTCAAATTCGACTTCGCCAGAGAGTCATATTCAACTAGTATACACTTTCGTCCACATTTAAAGTTAAAGCTTAAGCTTTAGGTAAAAGTTTCTACACAAAAGCTTAGGCTTGGGTTTAGGTATGTTTTTGTTAAGCTAAGCCTAAGCCTAAGGGCGGAATTGTGCAGAAGACCTTAAGAATTTTGACTGCACGAGAACGTCATGATAAAATTTACTAAAATACGGGGTTTTACTGAAACTAAATTTGCTGTAATGTTTGCACCGGACCAAAAATACCGTACCCTCAAAATGGTTAGTTGTAAAGGTTAATAATACGCAACAATTTTTTCAACTGAATTATTAATAAAAATGAGATCATGGATTGGACGGAACGTAAAGTATGTAGATTTTCAGTTCATATTGTAGCAAATCAAAATGGTCGTATTGTAGCAAATAAACACTGAAATAGATAATAACCTATCAAAACTAGGGCCAAAGGTACCGGCGCTTTTACACTTCATTGGTCATTAATATTCCCCAGTCTGAAAAGTACTTAAATTCGATAGTTTCGGAATCAAATTTGCAGCAAATTCCCTTAAACAAAGTCAAAAATCGCAGTTTTTTTCGCAACGATTTTGAAAACTTTTTTCTCGTAAAATATTGGTTGAAAATAAAATTGTTGACAAATTTTTATATTTTCATTTTGGTTTTAAAAAACGTCTTTTCTACGGAATCTTTCACCATTGAACATTTCTTGGTTTTAAGTTGGTTAAGTTAGCCTTCTTGAATTCTAATTAGGCTTTTTATAGCTATTTATATGAATTTTAATTGTTTTATTTTAGGGGAATCGGTATATGCATGATTATTATATCTGCGTACACTGCATTATACTATAACATGATTATCGCGTGGTCCTTACGGTATTTAGTTGCTTCATTTACTACATCGTAAGTACTAATATATATTTTTTTTTTTTTTTTTTTATATATATATATATATATATATATATATATATATATATATATATATATATATATATATATATATATATATATATATTGTATTTAATGTTTCATAATTTGGGCCAGGAATTATTCTGATAAGCGATCGAAATTGTAAGAGGGGTTAGTATAAACGACAGTTTTAGGGGCCCGGAGACATATGTGGAGCAAGGCACCTCAGCCCCTGTGGAAAAATTTTGGCCTCTATAGAAAAATTTTAACCTTACTTGTAAGTCAACGAAAATATTTGTATGCCCTTCCTGAAAAATTTTTAGCCTCCCTAGCAAGATGAGCTAGCTATGGCCCTGGAAATACGAGGTACCTAAATTTTTCGATGTATTGCAAAATTAAAGACAACTTGTAATCTAACCAATATGTAAACAATTAGGTTCAATCCCGCAAATACGACAGCGGCGACCATTGCATTCTGCCCTATTCACCCTTGCAAGTTTTTGCAGTGAGAACTTGCAGCTGCAGCTTGCACTTACAATTTTTGTCCAAAATCGCGTTCGAAAAACGTACAGCTGCAAATAATTGATTACAAATCATAGCTAAGAATTTAGTTCACATGTGTGAACAACCACGCAAGGAGACTGAATTTATTGCAGCCGCCTTCTGATTGATGGTTGATGAAAAAATGCATCTTTTGAGTGCAATTTGCAGCTGCAAGTTCTCCCATCAAAACTTGTACGTGTGAATAGGGCTTTAGTTTACACGAAATCCAATTAGTTAATTTTAGTAATTTAAGTAATTACATATTTTAAAAATTATACCCGATAGCAAAAATATAATTTTATAAAAACAAATAGTGTGTCATGGATTATTCATTTTCTATGCCCTGTATACATTTTATTGTCGCCGAAGTAAACCAAATATTAATATGCTTCTGCGAGCAGGAGTTGTACACGGATGGACAACGGGATCATGAGTTCATTGGCCAATGTAAAGAACATGGGCGGAACAGTATTATAAGCATATTCCTAAGCCTAAGCCAAAGCCTAAGCTTAAGAATGAGCTTATTCCTAAGCCTAAGCATAAGCCTAAGCCTAAGCCTAAGTGTAGAATGAGTTTATTTCTAAGCCCAAGTCTAAGTCTAAGCCTAAACCTAACCGTAAGAATGAGCATATTCCTAAGCCTAAAGCCTAAAAAATTAGTCTAAAGCTTAAGCATACTCTATTGCAGTCCCACAGAAAAAAACGTTCCGCTCCTGATCTTTACATGGGCCAGTTGATTCGAGCTCGTATATTATGATTGGATGTTTATGGTTTAGAACTTTACCATGGCAAAGTTGTGATAACGAATGGAATACAGAATATTGTTTTGATTTCACCAAAGCAAAAGAATGTAAAGACAACAATCTGACGTATGACGGTGGACAGTGTTACGATTGGTCTCATCCTGTCAATCATAGCCTTGCGCAAACGGTATGTTGTTAGCCGGGCAGCAAATGACACGAGACCGCAGCCAGAAGCGGGAAAGAGGCTCAGCCCCACTGGAAAAATTTTGGCAACTTAGAACATTTTCAACCTTGCTTGGATGTCAACGAAAACCCTTATACACCCCTTCTTAAAGGGATTTTAGTCCCACTCCTTTAGTAAGGTATGCTGGCTACGGGATTAGCCTGCTATATGGCTGGTTAAAAACCTATGGCTAACTGGTGATAAGTGCTACACACATTTAAAACTAACTGGCTCTTGTAACAGAACCCACTGTCTGTTTCAGGCTATGGCTCGATACGCGGTTGAAAAAGTGACACCAGCGGACGAATATCTGAATCGACGGATTTACAAAATATCCGACGGCATCCACAATATGGGAACGCCAAATTGGGAACTGGTTGTTGCGCTTGCGGTCGCGTGGGTTCTAATATTCTTTTGCCTGATCAAAGGCATTAAAAGCGCTGGCAAAGTGGTCTATTTTACTGCGACGTTTCCGTACGTCATCCTGTTGATATTGTTTTTCCGTGGTGTAACCCTTGATGGCGCATTGGAAGGCGTTAAATTTTATATGATTCCTAATACCACTAAGCTTGCCGAAGGCAGTATTTGGGGTGATGCCGCTGTACAGGTAAGGTTGGCGGTACTGGAGTGACCCGAATAAGAGGGGGGACTGATATTTATTTGGCCTCTCCAGAAGGTTTCCCCCAGGTTATTCGGTTACGGACTGTTATTTATTTTTAACCCACGCTCCGCAGGCCTTCGTTTGTGATATATATCCGGTATTGCAATTATTCGTTGAATCAAACATTTATTTGTCTTGTGTCAGTAGATTGAGCGATAATACAAGGTTACGCTTAGAAATGTACTTTCAAAATTTAAGTACACTTTAAAGTTTCGAACTCAAGTTATTTGGTCCTGGAGTCATTTATGCGCTACAATTAGGCATAATTGACATTTACGGACTCTAATTAGTAATTAGGGACTCTATTCGCTTACGGACTCTTATTAGGGATACGGATTATTGATTGGGACTCAAAATGGGAAGCGTATATTTTGTTGAGACGGCCGAGACGGCTTATGCAGTTTAGGTTTGGGCGTGGACGCAGGATTAGGCATAGGCCTAGACTCAGGCTTAAACTCAGGCTCTGGCTTTAGGCATAGGCTTAAACGTAGGCTCAAACTGAAGCGCAAACCTTGATTTAGGTTAAGGCTTAGCAAAAGCTTAAGCTTAGGCTTAAAGCGCAGGTAAGCGTTGTCCTAAACCAGAGCGTAAATGTTTGGGGAGTCTAAAAAAGCCAATGTTACACTGTAAATTTCAGTGAGTTGATTTTAATTCAGAATGAGTTGAGGCACTCAGTCTGAGTTAGGACTATCAGAACTCAGAATTTTGAGTTGATTCAATTCATTCTGAGTTAAAATCAACTCACTTCATTTTATATACCGAAGCCTCACTTATGGGAACTGAGACCTCAAACTTTGATGGCAATCAAACTCGCCTAAATACATCATTACATTACACTGTAAATTCCAATGAGTTGATTAATGAGTTGAATCAACTCAGAATAGAGAGTTATGATAATCCTAATTCAGACTGATTGGATTCAACTCATTCTGAATTAAAATCAACTCACATGGGAATTGACAGTGATGGATCAACCAACTGAGAGAACTGGATTCAAATTTGAATTTTCAGATATTTTTCTCGTTGAGTTTGGGCGGCGGTGGATTGACAACGCTCGCGAGTTACAACGAATTTCACAATAATCTACTACGGGATACGCTCATTGTAGTATTTGGCAATTGTGGAACAAGCTTTTTCGCTGGATTTGTCATATTTCCAATCCTTGGATTCATCGCAACGAAAACTGGACGAACCGTTGAAGAAGTTGCTAAACAAGGCGTAAGTCAATCGTTTTATTTGAGTTCGATTTGCAGGAGCAAGAGATCGACACTGCACTGTAAATTTCAATGAGTTGATTTTAACTCAGAATGAGTTGAATCACTCAGTCTGAGTTAGGACTATTAGAACTCAGAATTTTGATTTGATTCAATTCATTCTGAGTTAATTAACCAACCCGCCCAGAGTCAACTCAACTCAGGTTAAGAATCAACTCAACTCAGAGTGAGTTAATGTTTACTGATATTAATTCAGAAATAACCAACTCGCTAGCTGAATTGATTAATCAACTCATTTGAATTTACAGTGTGGCTGGACAAATGAACGGGCAGGGATACGCAAAGTCTGACCCAAAGGTCACGACAGGGACTCGGTTTCATTTCCAAACGACACGATTGTATTTTTTCAAATTGTCTCACAAAAGCAGCGGTGGATCCAGAAATTTTTGACGAACTGTTGACGCGTAATATATTTTTTGAAAACTCATCGGGATCTTAGCGAACGTGAAGCCAAACACCCTTTTTGTGCGGTTCGAAATAAAACATTTGTACGAGGCTTTTAACATTTTATGCTAATAAGTTTTCTGATGTGGGGGGACACGCTTCAAGCTCCCCACTCTGGAGCCGGCACGGCATAAAAGTGACTAAGTCGAAGCATAGGGTAACAAAAATGTCACATGCTGGACTTGATTATACGCCTACACAGGTGGGTGGATTTTTTGCCATATGTACAGAACTGGGCCGAATCGTTTTCTGTGTGGGTTGTAATAGAATCAGTTTAAGCTTTAGATTAACTTTTTTGTTTAGTCTTAAGCTTAGGCTTTGGCTTAGGAACAAACGCATTGTTACGCTTAGGCTTAGGCTTATGGTTAGGAATAAACGCATTGTTATGCTTAGGCTTAGGCTTATGGTTAGGAACAAACGCATTGTTACGCTTAGGCTTAGGCTTATGGTTAGGAATAAACGCATTGTTATGCTTAGGCTTAGGCTTATGGTTAGGAACAAACGCATTGTTACGCTTAGGCTCAGTTCTGCAAATGGGCTGATTTTTGTAAAGGTTGGTGGTTTAAATTACATTTAAATATATGTAATGCAACTGTTATTCAGAAAAAATTTAATTATTCATAGGAGAATGGATGCGTATTCGACTCCTATTGTCCATAAATATATCGGCTCCACGTAAAGATTTTTGGCGGAACATTTTTCTGTGAGACTGCAATACAGTAAGCTTAAGCTTAATACTTCTTTGCTTAAGCTTTAGGCTTAACCTCATTACTTTGGCTTAGGCTTAGGCTTAGAAATATTCCTATACTACTATTACGACCCTGTTCTATACATTGGCCAATAAGCCGAATAACACAAAAAATAAAGGCTTAGCTTAGAGACCTTAAAATATGGGTACATCATTGTCTTGAACCTGTTTTACTGGCTTAGGCTGAACCTAATAACAATTAGTGATTATCCTGGTAACCAATAATCGTGCTGCGAATACTGAATTTTTAAACTGGCAAACGTAATTGAATATTTTCAAAATTTTAGGTTGGTCTTGCGTTTATTGCATATCCTGACGCAATAACTCAAATACCGGCGCCACCGCTATGGGCAATATTATTTTTCTTTATGTTAGTATTGCTTGGCATCGACTCAGGTAAGCGTAAAATGCGTATTTCAGGTTCGTAAAATGTGTATTTCAGGTTCGTAAAATGCGTATTTCAGGTTAATTTGCGATGACCGTGGGAAAATAACTTTTTCACTTTTATTTTTAATCCAATCATATTTGTGCAGTGGTAATTTTGAAATTTTGTTAAATTTAAACACGGTGGCCTTGATAGGTATATATTTAACACACACATATATATGTCGTAGCCCAAGCCGTAATTCTGCCCAAATCCGTTTTAGGCTATTCAAGGGTGGATTTTTTCTGGTACAAGTGCACGCCTTGTTATTGGATACTATTTTATAATGTCATCCTAAAATACGATTGGCTGATACAAATACTCTTTTCTGATTGGCTATGTAATTGCCGCATTTTGGGTGCCAGTTTATTTTACTAAGCTAAATGGAATCAAGCTGGATTACAACTATCAAGTTACCAACGGCCCGTAGCCAGCTCACCTTCAGGCCCCAAAATTTGCCCAATCCACACCACCAACCAAACACAAAACCGCAACAAATCCCCCCGGGGGGACTGAGCCCCCCCCCCCGCTTCCCTCCCTGGCAACAGGCGCAGTAACCAATCAGAAAACGCACAGCTTTATCAGACATGATTCCGCCATGGGCTGGCCCAAGTCATAATTCCGCTTTCGAATAGCCCAATTCGGAATTGGGCTAAATTACGGCTTGGGCTACGACATGCATACATATACAGTTAATATATGAGTTGTATTATGCTATACTTTTTCATAAAATGAACAAATTTTGGCTATCGACCAGCCCCCCCCCTCCGATAAGAGGCAGAAAAAAAAAGACCCCCCCAAAAAAGGCCCCCCCCCCCCCCTTCCCTTCCCGACACACAATCAAAATGATTAAACCAATTGCTGATAATGAGCATTTATCCTGGTATCGTTGATACTTTACCATTGAATGACTTAAACGATTTCATTTTGAGCGGTGATCAAAAACGATAAAAGTTTTTGCGTTACTGTAGAGTTCAACTGAATACTTCATTTTACTGGAGTATTTTATCTGTCACGTTTTTCTGCAAAATAATGTGGTTTTGGCAAAATAACACTCCAAGACGTCGACCATTTTAGGTACCATTGTGCTCCCCAATATTAATTTGCTTCCAACGCCGCTGCCTAAGCATAAACCTTTGGCTAAAGCGGCAGCCTTTGTCCAAGTATAAGCCAAAGCCTAAGCTTGTTGATGATAGGTCCTGTAACTTTGAAACAAGCGCATGGCCAGGTTCGAAATTTAGCACATTGTTCGCGTTTGATTTGCCCTACTTCTGTAGTACCACTTTGGAGATATGCAACATTGTAAATGTTCGTCAATTTGAAAACCTATCGCTAACTGATGATAGATGCTACACACATTTGGGAAAATGGATCCTAGATATTATATGGATCAAAAACACTATAATTAATTAATAATCTTAAAAAATTTAATTTCGTTTTGAATAAATATTTTGCAGAACTCGTCATGTGTGACGTTGTGATTACCGCGTTCTTAGACACGTTTCCTGGACTTCGACCGTGGCGCTACAAAATCCTTGTCGTAGGCGGAATTTGTGCTGCGTTTTTCGTCATCGGCATTGTACTGACGACCCCTGGTGGTCCATATTTACTGACCCTGATGGATACGTTTGCCGCTGGTTGGCCGTTAGTCCTTGCGTGTCTCGCTGAAATTTCAATGGTTGCGTGGGTGTACGGCGTTGGTAGATTTGTTCGTGACATCTGTGTGATGTTGGGGATTCCGCATGAAAATCGACGATTTTACCAGTAAGTGAACGTGTAGAAATATTAATAAGTCCGGATACCGGATGTTAAGACCGGATCCCGGATGTTAAGACCGGATCCCGGATGTTAAGACCGGATCCCGGATGTTAAGACCGGAACCCCGAATGTTAAGACCGGATATTGAATGTTAATACCAGATCTCGGATGTTAAGACCGGATCCCGGTTTTTAAGACCGGATTCCGGATGTTAAGACCGGATCCCGGATGTTGGAACTATACGGTCTGAACGACCTGACAGAGGCCTGAAGTTCAAGGATGTACTGGGAATTGAAGCGCATTCGTTTACATGTACCGACACTCTAAAGTATATAGAATACCTTGTAGGTCTTTCAAAATAGGACCGTAACCAAGGTCAACTTGACAGAAGGAACTCAAAATTTTCCCACGAGTGGCATACAAGAAGTTTCGTTTAACTTACAAGCAAGTTGGGCGATAGGTAGCAAAACCTTTGTAGTGGAATGGGTGACCACCCGTTCTACCACCGTCTGACTGCGGTCCTAAAACGGCACGGCCGTAACTAAAAATTTTACAGGACGGCCTTCGACTCGATTCATGGTCATTTGTGGAACAGAGGCGTTTGTACAGGGGAACCACAGAACCGTTAGATTTTCTACAGTATATTTATAAACTATTAAATACCGGGGTAGGGTGTGTTCAACAGCTTATCATTTGGATTTTAAAACAGTAACATTTGAAGCCTGTTTTTGAAGCTAATTATAGGTCTATTTTAAAAAGTGTTACACCACTCCCCCGAGCACAATTTCAAGTTTCAGCAGCCGTGGGGACTACCCCCTTAATAATAAGCATTAAAACCAATGTCCCCTCGTAAACGTGGACCTATGTCTGTTTTCCCATTAGACATAAGGTTACGGCTTGAGCCTAGACACACTGTAAATTCCACTGA
Source organism: Enoplolaimus lenunculus (assembly GCA_030248215.1). NCBI lineage: Eukaryota > Metazoa > Nematoda > Enoplea > Enoplida > Thoracostomopsidae > Enoplolaimus > Enoplolaimus lenunculus. The sequence goes on from JASANG010002341.1 coordinate 9,735, forward strand.
GTTGATTAATCATCTCACACAGAGAATTAGCTATTTCTGAGTGAATAACAGTAAATATTAACTCACTCTGAGCTGGTTGTTGTTCCGGGGGAGTTGATTAACTCAAAAAGAGTTCAATCAATTCTAATTCTGAGTTCTAAAGGACCTAATTCATAGTTCAGATCGCTGAGTGGTTTCAACTGATTCTGAGTTAAAATCAAATCACTGGAATTTGCTGTGCAATGGTTAGCAAAATGTTTAAACTTACGCTTTGATATAGGTATAATCTTGACCTAAGCCTAAGCATCTGAGGCGGATCCATAAATTGCTGACGGGGGATATTGGCAAATGTTATGAAACGCAAAAATTGTAAGCTAGGGACCTTATCATTTTATTACCAAAAAAGGTTTCTTCGGGAAAATATTGCAAGGTAAATGACGTTATCGTTTTATCAAAAACATTTCTGAGGCTAAAAATTGTATTTTTACAAAAAATTTGTGGCGAAGAAAATTGTAAGGTAGGACGACATTACCATTTTATCACAAAAAAATTCTGACGGGTGGCGTACGCCCCCTGCTCTTAATTCGCTAGTGCTAACCATTAGCGTAAATGTAACGTGAGTGAAAGTGTACAAGAGCGTAGTCTTTGGGACTGGAAATTTTTTAAGCTTAATTTGGCAAAATTTATAATTTCAGAATTTGCACCGGCGGAATGAACGCATTCTGGTGGTCAAATTGGCTTATCATTTCACCGCTACTGCTAACGTTCGTTCTCATATTTAATTGGGCAACGTACGAACCAACCAAACACGGCGACGACTATATATTTCCGTCATGGGCAGAAGCGATTGGCTGGCTCATGGCACTATCAAGTGTGCTGTGGATTCCGCTTATGGCACTTGTTAAGGTTATATTTTGTATCATGCATAAAAAGCCAATTCTTAGCTTATTTCGACCGACTCGCGACTGGGTCCCTGGAGACCCTGATGTTCAGGCGGATTTAGAACGCAAAGGCGAAATTGCGAGTGTAACATGGAACGGCGCTCGAGATGGCATGCAACCACCTGGATCCGGAAACGACAAATTCGGGTATGATAATGCGGCTGCGGATGTCGGGTATACACTTCCGGTTTCAACAACTCAAAATAGTGCAAATTTTATTGGAGGACGTGGTCGTTCGAATAATCATGCCGCTGTGTATCCAATGGACACTTATAATACTGGATCAGGAGGAGGCGGGAGCCGACCCCCGTCGTATATGAACGCAATGGTCGACGGCCGATCGACTAATTATCGACCCCAATAACCAGGGGCGTAGCCAGGATTTCATTTTGGGACCGTATAATGGCAACTTCCACAATATCATGCGTACACTTGGTGACTTTTGAGGGGGGTGTGCGATGAATACTGAGGTCAATAAAGCTTCTGGGTGCCGTATATATTTTACGACAGAGAATGCAGCCCCAGAAATAATGTTCGAGCTGCGAACAACAGGATTGTGAATTTTAAAGGTATAAAAGTAACCTGTTTTTTATCAAAATATATGCCGTGTTTATGGTCTTTTCTCTAGGCAAAAGGAAAAATTAGCCAAAAATGACAAAACCTGTGTTTTAGCGTCCGTTTGTGAAAAAAACATTAAATTGAAATTTTAAACAGTTCGAAATGTTACTTTACAATTTAAACTTTGCAAAAGTTTAGTTTTGACTTTTCTGACAATTTTAACCATTTTTGAGTAATTTGCAAAATTACTAAAATTTGCAGCTGCAAATATTTACAATTAATACAAAAAATGTCAAAAGTGCGCAAGGGATTTTTTCAACAATGAATAGAGATTACATGATAAAATTAACTGTTTTATTATTATTACAGATTGCAGATATTGTTTTAAAAGCCATTTTTGTTAAATATTTTGGAACAAATGTTGGAAGCCCTCGTAGAAAATTTTCAACCATTGCTTGTAAGTCAAAGAAAAACTTTGTATGTTCAATTTTTGAGCCTACCTAGCAAGGCGGGCTGGCTATGGACATGCTCACCATTCAGTAATCTTTCGTCATTGCTCCAAAATTTTGATATACTCGAATTTTCTGGGCCAGGTCGCGATGTTTCAAACCTTCCCGTTTCCGTGCACTTATTAAAAGGATGTTATGGGTCATACACGTAATACTGTCTACGCAACTGTAAAAAATTGTCCACACCGACCTGGTTTGTATATTTAAGACAAAATAGATATCCTGTTGTTATTTTCTGTATCTGTCGTTTTTTGCTATTTTTTCAAGACAAACTAATGATTGTTTATTTTTAACAAATATACCTTGTAAATGATATATTTCAAAGTTGCGAAAAATTTGGTCTCGCAATTTTATAAAACCAACACAAGACACTTTACCACGTTTTTTAAATAATTTTGAACTAAAAAGTTTGAAACAAACAGAAGCTCTTGGAGCTGAGTATATCCATACAGGTCACCCGTGTCTGAATTTTCTTGGATAGGGCAACTTCAATTGTATTTAAGTATACTATCATCGTTCATAAATCTATTTGTCTCAGATAGCGTTTAGTTATTCACAGAAATAAATTTGTCAAAATTATTGGACGACAGCGTTTACGATTTGTTATAAAAATGTTAAGGCAGATTGAAGGCATGTATGCCTCACCGCATGGCAATATTACATGTTATTGTTTGCATATATATTATATATTATATATATCAGAGTGCAAAGCAGAACTGGAATACACCGAAATTGGAATCAGAACCGCAAATTTATACCGGAATTATATTCGGAATCGAGACTAGAAATTTTGGGACCGCAAAGATATTTTGCATTGACGATTTTCAAACACGTCGCATGAACAAATTTGCGATGATTTCTTAAAAGCTAAGCTACGATTAATTTTTAATAAGTTAACTCGTTGGAAGCAATTTAATATATAAATTATACAGAATTTTTGGGCGGAGGAACGGAATCTGGGCCGATTTAGGAATTCAACAAAAAGTAGCCTATCGTGTAGATCTCGACGAGCTGAGTTCAACGGTACCACATTTATGGTTGCAAGGCCAACGGTTCAAAAGTTATGGCCCTTGAAATTATAGTGCAAGCACACACAGATTGAAAAACGAAGTATCTATCATTTACATGTTCGTAAAGTATAAGCTACACCAGATTTGGTTGGCGTTTGTTCATGTTTTATACAGTTAAAAGTTGAAGTTTGAAGGGCGATAACTTTTGAAACGGGGAACCTGCAGCCTTAAAAATGGTACCGCTGAACTCAACGCGTCGAAGCCTATAAAATAAACTGTTTTTCATTCAATTCCTAGGGGAGTCCATATTCCGTACCTCTGCCCAAATTTTATGCAACGTATCACAAAAATAGTTTAACCCTTTATCACATGAATATTTTCTATTTCCCCTGAGACGTACTTTTATGCTAGGATTCGAACTCCAGTGACTGAAGTGGGCGGCGTATACCATCATCACTCAGCTATAGGAGCTTGACGCTCGAGCCCGAGGGGGCTCTCACGTCTTGTGGTGATTTAGTACTATGTATACGTGTTGCAATTGTTAAACACTGTGCGATATATATTATTTAACGTATATTCACTGCGCTGAGTTGCCTATAGGCAACTCAATGTGAGAAGGGGTTAAATTTCAAAATTCCGATTTCGACTGATTGTGCATATATCTCGTTTTGTAGTTGTATATATTTCAGACGCTAATAAATTTCTTCGCAATACTGTAAAATGTATTTTTCTCCGCTCGATATTGGTTTTAAACGGCCGCTTGGGTGCTAAATTTAACTTAAATCGCCAGACAAGAGAGTGCAACTGGACTCATTTTACGTCCGAAAAATAGGCTCTGGTTTCGTTGAAGTTTATTAATGTTTAAACCGCCTCGCAGGTATAATTGACATCGTTTTATTCAAAAGTAATAAATATTAAAATTTGGGCCAATGTTAATACCGAATTTTAGCGGCGCAACAATAGACCAAGCATATTCCTAAGCCGGCCCATGTATAGAACAGGGCCGGAACAGTAGTATAAGCATATTCCTAAGCCTAAGCCTAAGCGTATGGATGAAGCTATTCCTAAGCCTAAGCCTAAGCGTATGGATGAAGCTATTCCTAAGCCTAAGCGTATGGATGAAGCTATTCCTAAGCCTAAGCGTATGGATGAAGCTATTCCTAAGCCTAAGCCTAAGCGTATGGATGAAGCTATTCCTAAGCCTAAGCGTATGGATGAAGCTATTCCTAAGCCTAAGCCTAAGCGTATGGATGAAGCTATTCCTAAGCCTATGCCTAAGCGTATGGATGAAGCTATTCCTAAGCCTAAGCCTAAGCGTATGGATGAAGCTATTCCTAAGCCTAAGCAAAAAATTAGTCTAAAGCTGAAACTGGCTCTATTATAGCCCCTCCGGAAAACGATCCGGCCCTGTTCTATACATGGGCCCCTAAGCCTATACCTCAGCGTAATAATTAACTGTATGATTATTAAGTCTTAAGCATAAGCCTGAGCAAAAATTCATAATCTCGTCGAAACTGGTAGGCTGTAAAAGTAACAGAACGGCAGCAATTATTTAAAACAGAAAGCAAAATCGGGCCAATGTTATATACTTTCTAGATACGTAACAACAGCCTAACACAACCTCAAACCTAAAACCACGGCTAAAAACGCAACACAAAAACTAACTGATAATCTAAAGTCTAAGCAAAACAATCACTCTGTAGTCTCCAACGGTATTTACAATCATGCCAAAATTGTACGCCCCTAAAAGTATCAGAATGACAATTTTTAATTCAAAAACAGTAATAAAATACGGTTTGTTTTGTTCGTAATTTGCTGTACAATTTCGTAATTAAATTCGCCAATGTTACTTTAAGAGGCGTAACAGTAAATTAAGCGTATTCCTACACATAAGCCTAAGCCTAAGCGTTGCAAAAAATGAATTCCAAAGCCTAAGCCTAATCGTTGCAAAAATGAATTCCTAAGCCTAAGCCTAAGCCTAAGCCTAAGCCTAAGCCTAAGCAAAAAAATGTCTAGAAAGTATATAACCCTACTGTTTTACAGACTCACCAGAAACCGGGACTGCCTTAAATGTATATTGGGCCACCAGAAACCTGGACGCTCCTTAAAGTAACATGAACCATTAAATTTTTCAAATTCATTCAGCATCGAATGCACACTGACAAACTTGACGATAGTAACCGCGGGCATCTGTTCCTCGAGAATCAGTTAAACAATTCGGTTTATTAGCTATGTATTCGACAAGTATCATATTACTACGTTTACGGTCAGTAACCAAACACATTGGCCCGTCGTGTTTCATGTATGCATCGACTCCATTCCCAATTGCGACAGAAACCGTTGGACTGGAGTCGACGCAAGCTTGTACCATGTTCGTAACTGAAAACGTCCAGAAAAATTCGTCCGTGTTCATCGAACAAACCATACCATGGCCACGGCAAAACGTTTCGCAGTTTGTGCCAAAATCAGCCGCCGCAATGTGATACGATTCTGCTGAGCCTGAAGAAACTATTTTCTGTGGTATTTTTATAATATTTTCAAGACAGTTATTAGATACTAACTGAAAAGTTTTTTCACTAATCCTTTCTCACATGAATATTTTCAATTTCAAATGAGACGTAAGTTCAAGGTGAGATTCGAATCCCAGTCTCGCGGGCGAGAGGTGGTTACGATGACCACTGAGCTATTGGAGCTTGACACTCGAGACTGAGGAGGCTGTCACGTATTGTGGAGATTTTACACAGCGTATATATGATATAAATGTTAAACACTGCTCACAGTGTGTGTATTGCTCGTACGTTATTGTATTTAGTTGCTCATAGTATACTATATAAGTGAGAGAGTTAATTGAAATTTTTTTCCATTAAATAAGTGGTTTTTACTTGTCTCTTCAGTTTTTAGTTACGCCTACACTTTTCGAAAAGCGGCGTTATATCTCCAGAAGTGTTACAAAATTTAGCATTAAACTTATTGGTCAATCTAAAGAACAGGGGCAGAACAGTATTACAAGCATAGTCCTAAAGCCTAAGCGTAAGCCTAAGCTTAATGCGGGGTTGACGTTATAACTGGGGCAGCTTGGAACACGTTTTGTCCAAGTTGATTCGACGTCAACATAAAATGTTGTGATCTGAATAGCTGTTGTGTAGACCAAATGTGAATGTCCCATAACATTGGCTTACAAATCACTGATCTCAAGCGATCATCTATCGTATACAGATAGACATTTGCCATATGATACTGCGGTACATTTATGCGAATATCATATGATATTTCAAAATTTTACTAAATATCGTATGATATTATGCAGGACAATGGAATTTGTGCGAGTTAATAAAACAGAAAAAGTTAGATATTCAGCATTAAATGATTTTGAAAGTTGGAATTAGTTTCTACGTATCTGTTTGTCGCTTCCCCCAAATATATCTAAATATCTTCCTTCATCCCTTATATTTGGTCGTTTGATTGTTTCACCTGTCTCACTGATGCAGCCACAAAGACGTTTTGCCGACTCTGGTGGCATTCGCAAACAATCCAATTCAGTGCTGCGGTCAAAATGTAAAAATGTTGATTTTTTAACGTCACAAAACGCTTTATTTGACCATATTTGCTCGTTCGCTTTGCCAATTTGTGGTTCCGGTTCAAAAGTGCCGCCAAAATGCGATTCACACGTGTGTTTAATTGTGTTCTGTTGCTCGATTGAGTCCATACCAACCAAATAATTGGAGAAATCGCATAGCGAACCATGCCGGTGGCACGTATCAGCGCAAGTTTCGTGCTTCTCCGAAACTTTGAGTTGATAATCTGAAAGTTTGTACCCAGGGCCTGTATTCTCAAATGTGTATAGCACCTATCACAAGTTGATAATAGTCCTTATGGCTTTCGAACCAATCAATGCTGCGGATCTAAATTGAGTTCTCTTTTTGCATACGATTTGCTCTACTCCTGTACCTATTTTGAGGCCAGCAGGATACAATCAAGGTGTAAACGAATATCCGTTTTCAGTTTCGGTAAAAATCGACATACTTTCGTTTTCGTTATAAAAATACCGGAAATTTTGTTGTTTTTACGCTCAAAATTAGTTACAAATCACGTACATATCTCGCAAGCTTTCATTACGGATATGCTGCACTGTTGTACGAAATGAAATGAAAAATTGCATAATTTATCACAAATCCGAAACAATCCAGTACATTAGCCGCTTCTTTCTTTTAAATTTTAGAAAATCCGGTGGATATTTGCTGTACTCCTCAATTGTATTGGCAGATTACTAAAATATCTTTGTAACTTTTTATACTTCAATATTCGTTTTCTAAATCATAATTGAAACTTTTCTACTTCAATATCCGTTTTCCGGTTTCGTTATTTTAAATATCCGTTTACACCCTGCTTACAATAATAATGCAATCGTATAAATTGTTTTAAATTCCAATGAATACTATTTTGTTTTTTGTTGACAATACATTTTTGCTTAATTTCAGATATTTTGTGCGTATTTCTACAAAAAATGTTTGGAATGTGCTGGGTTCACGCTACCAATTGTGCGCTTTGTACCAATTCAATCACAACACAGCAGAAGGTAGAAACAACCCATATGTATAGGTTGTTAGCTAGCTACTACCCATTTGGGATATAAAAAGGACTAAACCGGACTTTAAAATAAAACTAACTTTACTGAGCTGTATTAACGTCCAAGATTGAAGGTTCATTATGTTGGCATCTATATAGGCTACGAGCAGACATCTTGACTCTACCCATATGAGTAAGTCATTATTTCGAAACCCTAACTATGCATAACATTTTATTGTCTATTGGTATCCATATTGGTAACAAAAAAGTTAGTGTGTACCGCAATGGGCATAGCGACAAAACAGGTACCAAGCGCACAATTGCTAACGTGAACCCCACATGAGGCCAAAATGTTGCAACGCTTACGAACACATTTTGGAAACTGTTCATCGAATGTGCCATTGTCGAGGCATGTCGAATAACTTGGTCCATAAAGTACGGTACCTTCGACGCAACTGAATTCTACGGTTGTATCTTGAAATACTGGTCCTTGTGGAACGTTCACAATAACGCCAGGATTCAGGTTCGGCAAATCACAGTATCCTGTGTTAAAATATTGCCAGAAAACAAACGGTTAAGGCTTTTGTACACTTTTTCCACATTTAAGGTTAGCGGTTTGGATGGCGCTGTCCTTTTTAATGGTTTTAATGGGTTCAGGCGCCATCAGTCCGCGTTTGTCACCGTACGTCGCCGTGCATTTCCGTCCGTCGCAGCAGACGATATCGTACGATGACGGGCGGCGATGTGCGGCTACGGACGACGACGGGCGGCGATGTGCGGCTACGGACGATGACGGGCGGCGATGTGCGGCTACGGACGATGACGGGCGGCGATGTGCGGCTACGGACGATGACGGGCGGCGATGTGCGGCTACGGACGGTGACGGAAGGCGCCACAAAACTAGCCTAGCACGATACTAACGCTTAGGCTTCTAGGTTGAGGCTTACGTTTAGGTTTTGAGGCTTACGGTGTGACAGTCTGGAAAAGTTAAGTACCTGGTTCTACCAGTTTTTGGTTAAAAAATTTAGGCATTTATCGAAACTAGTGTGGTCAAATTTTGGTAAAATCATATTTATAACCCGTTGCCCACAAGCTCATGTGACGGTTCGACCGCTCCGACCCGAAGCGATCCGCTATGGATCGGTGTCACCAGGCCCAATTCGGCACTTGGTCATTAAAAATCCACAGGTTCCAGTTTTTTAGCAGCATTGGCAAGGAATTGGCATGGGTCAATTTCTTTGGGACAGAAAATTTGCCTAGGGGAGAAATTGCCCGGTAAAACCGTTCGCGGACCCGACCGCCGCATTCGATGCATGTGATCATTATGAATTTCGCGACAAATCCTTTCCGATCCACTTTACCAATCCGAACTGCGCCTTTATATGTTTTCAAGAATTTCACATTGCAAAAAAGGTGAGTCAAATTGACTCTCTCCGAAATAGGCTATACGGGACTACAGAAACTGAGTCAAATTCGACTCCGCCAGAATTAAATTCAACGCACTGAGTCGCACGTTTGACTCTGGCGAAGTCGAATTTGACTCAGTTTGTGTAGTCCCGTAGAGTATTTTTTTCGAAGAGAGTTAATTTGACTCACCGTTTTTGCAGTGTATGTTTGTTTATGAAACAAATTTTACTTTTGCACTCAGGCATATCTGGCCACTCGCCAAAAGCTTCGTAGTAATCTTTCAGTACACATGTTGATGTTTTTTTGCCACCCAGTGAATATTGCACATTGCAACTAAAAGTTGCAACTGATCCAAGTGGAATTCTGTCAGATTGAGGCGAAACGGAATAAACGACAGCGCCGTTGGCAATTTTCGCTGGTTTACAGTCTATAAAATAAGCTTCAAACGAACATTTTGGCAATTACTTGTGTACACCAGCTATAAGCGTCATTCACACGTGCAACTTTTTGCGTTGAAAAAGATTGCAGCTGCAATTTGCAAGTGCAAGTTTTAGCATCTAAAAATCTAGTAATACGAGCAAGTTTTTGCAGCAAAAACTTGCGTATGCAACTTGCCTGTGCAAGTTTGGTCACAAAACAGCTTTGAACATCTCGCAGCAGCAAATTATTCGCAGGAATTCGCGCTGTTTACCTTAATTCGCGCATTTGAACGCAGTTGCAAGTCACTTGAATTTTTTGCACCTGTTTTTTGATTGGCCCATAAGAAAACATCTTGTTGAGTGCTTCTGAATTATTCGGACAATTTGAATTTATTCAAGAAGCTTGAAGTAATTCAAATACCAAGCGTGTTTGATATTTCAAAACCCATAGCGATGGTCACCGTGCTAGTTTTACATCTATTGACTGCTAAACATAACTTGCATCAGACGTGGCGTTTTTTCATTTTTAAGCAACTCAAACAAAAATTTCATCGGTATGAAAGGGTTTGCAAGTACAGAAATTCTAAATAAAGCCATCTTTACGAGTGAATGTGTCTTGCAGCTGAAATCAGCAGCTGTAAGTTTTTTTCTAAAATCCATTCGAAGAACTTGCAGATGCAATTTATTCATTATGAACATTTAGCCTATCAAGCCGAATTAATTTATCATCAGTGGCTGAACTGATGATTTATTGCTTATTCTTGGTATTTTTTTGCAGTTGTCTGCAAATTATTCTTATGAATTCATTTCGCGCTCAAAAATGAAAATGTGCAAGAAACATGTGCATGTGGCACCTCCGAATTCTCGCTGCAAATACTCGCACGTGTGAATAGATCTTAAAATATGCGGCTGCAACTTGCACGGGAAAGTTTTTGCAGCGTGAACTTGCAGTTGCAATTTTTATTCGAAAAATCTATTGCCGAAACTTGCAGCTGTATGTTGCAATGCATGTCGCAGCTGCAAGTAATACCGATGTAAGTACACGTTGAAAAATGCTGCACGTGCAAGTTGCAACTGATGTTTTAGCTGCAACAACTTGCACTTGCAATTTGTAATAGCGAATTTTTGCTGCATAAACTTACTTGAATGAACAAGGCTTTACTTTTGCTATTATTGCTTAAGATAGAAAAGCTTTTTATTGCAGTGGGGAACTGAGAAATTTTCGATTTATTGGACTGACCTTAGAAAAAAGGTGTCATAAAATCAGTTCCGCTGACAACCGGTACTAAAATGGCCGAAATTTCGAATTAAAAACTGTGAACCGAAATATATTAGAAATTATAAATATGAAACATTTGAGTTTTGATCTCAGCTGATTTTGTTTGAGGGGGCAAAATTTCAGTATGGCCAAGCGGGGACTTCTCATGATTTACAAGTGAGATTGAAACATTTTCCGATTTGGCAAAAACTACTGTTCTCTTGGGACTAAAGTCGCCTGATTCCTGGGAAACTGTAGTATATTCACGGACTCTGATAAGGAATTAAGGCAAAGCATGTTTACGGTTCGCCCAATTATAATATTGTACGTCAGAATAAGCTTATACCTAGGCCTATATTCTCAAATGCGTATTGCACTTATCATCAGTTAGCGATAGGTTTTTAAACTGGCGAACATCTGCAATTATTGCAGATCTCAAAATTGGCACTGAAGTAGGGCAAATCAAACGCGAACAAGTGCTGAATTTCGAACCTCACCATTCGCTGGTTATAAAGTTACAACACCTATCACCAACTGGTGATAGGTGCTACACACATTTGAGAATCCGTGCCCTTAGCCTTAACCTAAACCCAAATATAAGCAAAAAAAATTATTCCAAGTTATAAGCTTACTTTATTGCAGTCCACAGAAAAACGTTCCGCACCTGATTTTTACATGGTTCAGGTACATCAAACACTATTTCCATTATTTTAAATGTAGAACCAAAAAACTCTGTAATTTAGTTTTGTTAAATATGTTTTGCGTTACATTTGGATTTTCAAAAAATCTAACTTTGTTATATATACCCCGTGGGTTTGAACCTCAGCTCAATCCGTAGCCAAAATTTTCGTGAACGGATCTATATGGTTCCTGCTTACAATTATTACTTACACTTTGATTTCAAACCCCTGCGAGTGATGCTTGTTGCAATCTGAAAATAAGCTGATCAGAATATATTATACGTCATATGTAAATTAGTCGTGACAACCAATAAATTGATACGTTGGAATAATGAAAATCATCAGTCGTTAGAATTTTAATCATATTTTTTTGCCACATACAACCCCTTTTTTCATAAAAAAATTCTATTTGCAGCCACCGGCGGATCCAAAAAATTCTGACAGGCGGGACGAACCGGCCAAAGTTATAAAACGCAATTTTTTTCCGTATGTTATATGGTATTTTTCACTCTCCGGCTCCGGTATTAAGTCCGATATTTTTTCTTTGAAATTTTCCGGCATTTTCGGTATTGAAAATTTTTAGCCAGTCGAAAATTTAAGAAAAATTGGCATATATTATCGTAACATATTTTTGTACAATTGTCTAAGCGTGTATTACCAAACTTTTCAATTTGTGTCATACTCCATAATTTATCATACGTTTTCCATCTTACTGCATTTGTTTCACGATTCTGGCACTCTGAATGGTGTATTTACCTACACATAGGATTTCAATTTTCAATGATGTTCAGGAGCACAGAAGAACCAAATGTAAGGGGGCATTTGAGACACTTATTTATTGGACAAGTCCGGTATGGAACTACAACATTCTGAAGTGGTCACTGGATGTAAGGGGGCATTATTTCATTCAGTTCCTCGGCCCATGTATAGAACAGGGCCGGATCGTTTTCCGGAGGAGCTTTAATAGAGTCAGCTTAAACTTTAGACTTTTTTTGCTTAGGTTTAGGCTTAGGCTTAGGCTTAGGCTTAGGAATATGCTTATACTACTGTTCCGGCCCTGTTGTATACATGGGCTAGTTCCTCTATAAAACTTTGCCCAGGGAGCACGTTTTTAATGACAATTTTCTCGGGTGGACACATTTTTATGGGGGGCAAAATTTTTTCGTGACACCGGTTCCGGTTCCCGTATTTTTTAATATTCCGGTTCCGGCTGCTGTAATTCCGGTTGCACGGTGACCAGGGAGTCCTTGTGATAAATGTTAGATGAAATACAATGACGTACTGAGTAAATTTGAATTCACGGATGGGCCAATGTTAAGAACAGGGGCGGAACACTATTTTAAGCATATTCCTAAACCTTAGCCTGAGCTTAAGCCTAAACCTAAGCTTACGAATGAGCGTATTCCTAAACGTAAGCCTAAGTCTAAGCCTAAGCAAATCAAAAAATTAGATTAAAGCTTAAGCTTTCTTTATGCTAGTCCCACAGAAAAATGTTCCGCCCCTGATCTTTACATGGGCCCACAGGTGCCAGGGTTGAAACCTATTAATATTTTGATGATAACATAGCCAACCTGTTGATACGGTGGTTCAAAATATTGCGTAATTGTTATCTGACCCCTAAAACATGACTTGGGGGATGTGCCCTGCTCTACTCCTCTCGGTAAGCCCTTGGATTTATATAAGAAAATGGGCCCATGTATAGAACAGGGCCGGAACATTAGTATAAACGTATTCCTAAGCCTAAGCCTGAGCCTAAGTCTAAGTGTAAACCTAAACGTAAGGATGAGCCTATTTCTAAGCCTAAGCTTAAGCGTATTACAAACCCAAGTCTAAACAAAAACGTTAGTCTAAAGTTTAAACTGACTCCATCACAGCCCCGCATCACAACGATCCGACCCTGTTCTTTACTTGAGCCAGAAATTGCGTCAAAAGAATAACATCCAAAAGTCTATCGGACCAAAAATCCTGAAACAAAATTAAACAAATCATCGATGGACTCTGGCTGGATGGAGTACCGGGACTAAGGCAAGAGGGCCAATTGGAATTTAGGTTGCTTAACAAAATGAATAAAAAATTTGGTAAGTTCGTTTTTCTTTCAGCCAATGATAAGCTGGTTTATATCAAAATTGCCAGGGCCAAATATTTTAGTACACTGTAATTTTCAGTGAGTTAATTTTAACTTAGAATGAGTTGAATCACTCAGTCTGAGTTAGAACTATCAGAACTCAGAATTTTGAGTTGATTCAATTCATTCTGAGTTAATTAACCAACCCGCCCAGAGTCAATTCAACTCAGCCTGAGAATCAAATCAACTCAGAGTAAGTTAATGTTTACTGATATTAATTCAGAAATGATCAACTCGCTAGCTGAATTGATTAATCAACTCATTTGAATTTACAGTGTACCAGTCCAGGACTGATTTTAAATTTAGACAAATTGTATTTGATACCTGCGATTGCTGACAAATATACAAAGCAATTAACACGTAAACATTCGTTATATGCATATTAAATACACAATGTAGTTTGTATTTTCGCCAAATATATTAATTAATCAGTACTGAAATAAATAAGTTAGTAGGATTGCGCTATACTTGACGTCCGGCGTCGTCCGACGCCGTCCATCACCGTTCGTCATTATACGTTATTGTACGTGAGTTATTTGCGTATGATATCGCACAGTGACACACTGCAAATTCCAATGAGTTGATTAATCAATTCAGCTTGCGAGTTGGTTATTTCTGAATTAATATCAGTAAACATTAACTCACTTTGAGTTGAGTTGATTCCGACTCTGAGTTGCGTTGCCACTGGATGAGTTGATTAATTAACTCAGAATGAATTGAATCAACTCAAATTTCTGAGTTCTGATAGTCCTAACTCAGACTGAGTGACTCAACTCATTCTGAGTTAAAATCAACTCACTGAATTTACAGTGCAGACGGTACCGTGCGGGCGACGGACGGCGCCGCACCGTGACGTCCGGCGCCATATGGCTGACGGACGGCACCGTACGGTGACGGACGGCGCCATATGGCTGACGGACGGCGCCGTATGGTGACGGACGGCGCCATATGGGTGACGGACGGCGCCGTACTGGTCGGACGGTGCCGTGCGGGTGTCGGACGGTGCCGCACGTCAAAAAAGTATAGCGCAACCGTTACTGATGAAAAATTGAAATTGCAAATAGACACCGCTCAGATCCGCATTTTGGACGATGCAAACGCTGTTACGTTCATGGCGGATACGGACACAAGAAAGAGGTGAAATAGAGGTCATATATCGCCCGAGCAAATTTCTAGAGGAACAATAGAGATAGTCTACGAGGATTACAAATAACCTTTTGGATCCAAAAAAGTACTAAATGAGACTAAAACCTTCCAAAATATATGCCATTGCTTTACCGACGTTAGGCGGATACAGTACTCTGAGTTAGTTTGCGACTCCGGACAATCCGGATGCTTCTGACAAATTGGCGAAGTTGCGCAAGTTAAGAAACGCAATTTTTACTGTATGCTATATATGTGTCTATTTTCTGAAGATGAAAAATTGTAAAATAGGGATCTTACCTTTATGGGAATATTCAGACAAAAAACGAATGCACGGCCCGCTCTGGATCCGCTAGTGGATTCCTATTAAAGTTATAGAAAGCCAAAAAATTAGCCAAAGTGAACTTTGTGTTTTCTAATTTTTTTCCGTTAGGCAAATTTTGGCAACAATCACTAAAATGTGGGGTTAATACTGAGCCAAAGTATCAAAGATCGAGAAACTTTGAGGGTTTAAAATAAAAGAATTATAATTTCAGGTAAAGACATATGCGTTTGATATTTTTTGCCAATTTTCAAATAATAAATCAACATTTCAAAACGGAATTTTAGACAAAACTTTTCAATAATAAAAATTTACATTTCTATTCAATCTGACTACGGCCAAACAAGGCAATACGCTTTGCAGTAAACTATTAAATTAAAAATTTAGAATAAGCCGTATCGTTTAGCTTAAAAATAGCTTAAAACGATCTAAAATAAAAATTCCGCTTAAATATCTGTAATAACTGCTGTATAACAGGCAGGGGTATATACAAGGCGATAAATCAACAGGATATACATACCTCTTCCCGAACTTCCGGTGACACGAAAAACACTGTAGAATGGCCAGCAGGTTTTTCTGAACAAAAAGGTTCCGCTTTTGCATCAGGTTTTATATCCGTCCTAACTGAAATTATGCTACGTCGCTCAGATTAAATTTAAAATTAAAAATTACCAGCTGACGATTAAGAACACCTGGTTTATATCGAAAAACATTTGGCAAAATTTTTCCTATAATTTTCAACTGGTTCATTTCATAACCAGTTTTTAATCGATACAAAACGAAGCAAAAAAATAAGTTTTTTAGGTTCGAAATTTAATATTTTGGTATTAAATTTTCATAAAAACAACGGAACAAAAAAATTTCAAAGTGTTTTGTGTTAGAAGTATTTACTACTTACAAGGCGGGCTATGATGGTAGAAGTGAGTCAGTGTGGTGTTCGAAACGCGGGCCCATGTAAAGATCATGGGCGGAACGTATTTCTGTAGGACTAGAATAGAGTAGGTTTAAGCTTTAAATCAAACTTTTGCTTAGCTTAGGCTTAGGCTGAGGCTAATAGTGTTGTATTTTAGGTGCGATTCCAAACTCAGGATATAACACTTAGTTCTAATATAATTGGAAGGAGCATAGCATGAACAGGTATTCACACGTGCAAGTTTTTGCAGCGAGAACTCGCAGCTGCAATTTGTATGAGTTTCTTGCGGCTGCAAGTTTTTGCAAGGAAACGCCATTTTTGGTATGATGCGTTTTAGTGGATAAAAATATCAAAAAAGCCCCGTCACATTCGCTGTAAACTACAAAATATACCTAAAACAAGTTTGATATTTGTATCAACCAAGCTTCTTGAATAAATTCAAAAAGTCTGTATTAATTCAGAAGCCCTGAGGAACATGTCTTCCGATTGACCAATGAAAATGATGGTGCAAGAAATTCAAGCGATTTGCAACTGCGTTCACACGTGCGAATTAAATTTAATAGCATGAATTCCAGTGAATAATTTGTAGCTGCAAGTATTTCAAAGCTGTTTTCTGACTAAACTTGCACGTGTGAATAGAGCTTAATTTTTATACCATACACAGTTTATTGGTATGGATAATCAGTCGCGAATAAAAGAATATATAAATGGTGTATTAACCATCCGGGTGTACTGAACTGCTATTTGGTATATAAAAAATAATGCATGTGAAAAACTTACTTTGTTTTCTAGCCAAATAGCAAAAAATATTGCGAAAATGAAACTAAGACAAGTTCACAAAAAGCTTGCAGTTTCGCCGCAATTTACAACTTTTTATTTTCAAAATATTTGTTTACGCAAGCGTTGAAAACGTTAAAGTTTGTATTCTCTAAAACGCATTCTCTCAGGCGAGAAAGTGCTGAATCCGCTCGGTCGAAATGTTCAGCAAAAAGATGGTCGCTAAGGGTGACATTCGTCAGTCCATAGTAGGTACCACAGTACGCGACAATAAATCAGATTTTGTACTAAACTTTATTTGATCCAGAAAGCATTCACACAGTCTAAAATTTGTGTAGATTGACGTTTATGAATTCTAATTTGTTATTTTGGACTCTATCCATTTACAGCTTGAATTAGTGATATAGACTCGTATTGATTCAGACTCAAACTACAATTCCCACGATTCATATCAACACATCTCCTTTTTCAGACCGCTACTGTCGGCTGTTGTAGTTTTCAAAGTTTGGCTTATATAGGTTCGGATAAAGTTTGAACCACATTATAGGCGCGTATAGCGGCAGGTGGGGACAGATGTCCGAAAGTATTCTGGACTCCGCCTAATAAATTCATAGACCGGATATTGGTTTGCCAGCCCGATATATCTGATTTTTATAACCATTAATTAAAATAAGTGTTTTCTTGTACATAAGTAGCGTACCAATTTAGAAATCTTAGCTACACGTCAGCCGCAAGATTTTAACTTCCAACCACGGGGTACCCGGATATCCGTTTTCGTTTCCAGTAAAAATCGGCGTTCGATTCCGTTTGATTTACGTTATAAAAATAACGGAAATTTTTGTTATTTTTACGTTCAAAATTAGTTATAAATCACGTTTATGTCTCTCAATTTTTCGTTACAGATAGGTTGCAATTGTTTGAAATGAAATAACAATATAAAAATTACGAAATTGATCCAAAATCTTAAAAATTTCAATGCATCCGCCGTTTTGTTTCTTTAAAACTTTTGACAGACCAGTGAATATTTGCACGCCTCAATTGTGTTGGCAGGAAAATATAAAATTTTTGAAACGTTTATAGTTCAATATCCGTTTTTCGTTTCCATAATTTTGACTGTCCGTTTCTACCCTGGCAGCGTTCCCTTCTACGCGTTGTAATTGTCAAAGTAGACAAATTTGTCAACATATACGGGCCAATGTAAACAACAACGGCGGAACAGTATTATAAGTAGTGATGGGCATCGGATATTTTTTCATATCCGGCAATTCTTGTCGGATATTTATCCGGATATCCGTATATATCCGGATATACGAAATCAAATTTTCTATTTCGAATATCCGAAACTCGATTTTGTGCTTTTTGAGTTTCCGAACCTGAATTTTCGTTTCTTAAGCACTTGTTTTAACTTCTTGTTCTAAAGGAAGTACCCTAACCCTCAAGCAAATTGATATGAGCATAAAAGATACAATTCTAAAACTCGGTATTTATTATGCCAGTTCTGTAGTGACCCGAATAAGAGGGGGTGCCCATTTTGAGTCCCAATCAATAGGAGTCCGTATCCCTAATAAGAATCCGTAAGCGCATAGAGTCTCTAAACCCTAATTAGAGTTCACAAGTGTCAATTATTCCTAATTGTAGCGCATAAATGAATCCAGGACCAAATAATTTGAGTTCGAAACTTTAAAACCTACTTAAATTTGAGAAAGTACATTCCTAAGTATAACCTTGTATTATCGCTCAAGCTGTTGACACAAGACAAATAAACGTTTAATTCAACGAATAATTGCAGTACCGGATATATCAGTAACAAATGGCGGCGGAGCGTGGGTTAAAAATAAATAACTGTCCGTAACCGAATAAAAAGAGGGGGTACCCTCTGGAGAGGTCAAATAAATATCAGTCCCACCTCTTATTCGGGTCACTCACTAGTCACAACAGCACCTCAATAGTTCTGGGTATTCAGTTTAGAAGATTGCTACAGACTACTAAATAAATACTTGCGTTGACAACTTAAATTGAGTTGATTTGGCTTGTCCTTTGCCTTATTTAAACCACTGCAATAGAGATTCAATCGAATATAACCCTTCCCTCGAACTATATATACTTTACCGAGTTTTAGAATTGTATCTTTTATGCTCATTCAATTTCCTTGAGGGTTAGGGTACTTCCTGTACAACAACAAGTTAAAACAAGTGCTTAAGAAACGATAATTCAGGTTCGGAAACTCAAAAAACACAAAATCGAGTTTCGGATATCCGAAATAGAAAATTTGATTGCGGATATCTGGATATATACGGATATCCGGATAAATATCCGACAAGAATTGCCGGATATCCGGATATGAAAAAATATCCGATGCCCATCACTACTTATAATACTGTTCCGCCGTTGTTGTTTACATTGGCCCGTATATGTTGACAAATTTGTCTACTTGGACAATTACAACGCGTAGAAAGATCGCTGCCTGGGTAGAAACGGACAGTCAAAATTATGGAAACAAAAAACGGACATTGAACTATAAACGTTTCAAAAATGCTATATTTTCCTGCCAACACAATTGAGGCTTGCAAATATTCACTGGTCTGTCAAAAGTTTTAAAGAAACAAAACGGCGGATGCATTGAAATTTTTAACATTTTGGATGAATTTCGTTATATTGTTATTTCATTTCGAACAATTGCAACATATCTGTAACGAAAAATTGCGAGATATAACCGTGATTTATATACAACTAATTTTGAACGTAAAAATAACAAAATTTCCGTTATTTTTATAACGTAAATCAAACGGAATCGAACGCAGATTTTTACTGGAAACGAAAACGGATATCCGGGTACCCCGTGGTTGGAAGTTTAAATCTTGCGGCTGACGTGTAGCTAAGATTTCTAAATTGGTACGCTACTTATGTACAAGAAAACACTTATTTTAATTAATGGTTATAAAAATCAGGTATATCGGGCTGGCAAACCAATATCCGGTCTATGAATTTATTAGGCGGAGTCCAGAATACTTTCGGACATCTGTCCCCACCTGCCGCTATACGCGCCTATAATGTGGTTCAAACTTTATCCGAACCTATATAAGCCAAACTTTGAAAACTACAACAGCCGACAGTAGCGGTCTGAAAAAGGAGATGTGTTGATATGAATCGTGGGAATTGTAGTTTGAGTCTGAATCAATACGAGTCTATATCACTAATTCAAGCTGTAAATGGATAGAGTCCAAAATAACAAATTAGAATTCATAAACGTCAATCTACACAAATTTTAGACTGTGTGAATGCTTTCTGGATCAAATAAAGTTTAGTACAAAATCTGATTTATTGTCGCGTACTGTGGCACCAACTATGGAATGACGAATGTCACCCTTAGCGACCATCTTTTTGCTGAACATTTCGACCGAGCGGATTCAGCACTTTCTCGCCTGAGAGAATGCGTTTTAGAGTATACAAACTTTAACGTTTTCAACGCTTGCGTAAACAAATATTTTGAAAATGAAAAGTTGTAAATTGCGGCGAAACTACAAGCTTTTTTTGAACTTGTCTTAGTTTCATTTTCGCAATATTTTTTGCTATTTGGCTAGAAAACAAAGTACGTTTCACATGCATTATTTTTTATATACCAAATAGCAGTTCAGTACACCCGGATGGTTAATACACCATTTATATATTCTTTTATTCGCGACTGATTATCCATACCAATAAACTGTGTATGGTATAAAAATTAAGCTCTATTCACACGTGCAAGTTTAGTCAGAAAACAGCTTTGAAATACTTGCAGCTACAAACTTCTATTCACTGGAATTCATGCTGTGAATTTAATTCGCACGCGTGAACGCAGTTGCAAATCGCTTGAATTTCTTGCACCATGCGCATTTTCATTGGTCAATCGGAAGACATGTTCCTCAGGGCTCTTGATGATGCGACTTTTTGAATTTATTCAGAAGCTTGGTCGATACGAATATCAAACTTGTTTTAGGTATATTTTGTAATTTACAGCGGAATGTAAGCGACTTTGATATTTTTATCCACTAGAACGCATCATACCAAATGGCGTTTCCTTGCAAAAACTTCCACCAAGAAACTAATACAAATTGCAGCTGGATTCATGCTATTAAATTTAATTCGCACGTGTGAACGCAGTTGCAAATCGCTTGAATTTCTTGCACCATCATTTTCATTGGTCAATCGGAAGACATGTCCTTCGGGCTTCTGAATTAATACAGACTTTTTGAATTTATTCAAGAAGCTTGGTTGATACAAATATCAAACTTGTTTTAGGTATATTTTGTAGTTTACAGCGAATGTGATGGGGCTTTTTTATATTTTTATCCACTAAAACGCATCATACCAAAAATGGCGTTTCCTTGCAAAACTTGCAGCCGCGGAGCTAGTACGATTAGCTGCCGTTCTCGCTGCAAAAACTTGCACGTGTAAATACCTGTTCATGCTATGCTCCTTCCAATTATATTAGAACTAAGTGTTATATCCTGAGTTTGGAATCGCACCTAAAATACAACACTATTAGCCTCAGCCTAAGCCTAAGCTAAGCAAAAGTTTGATTTAAAGCTTAAACCTACTCTATTCTAGTCCTACAGAAATACGTTCCGCCCATGATCTTTACATGGGCCCGCGTTTCGAACACCACACTGACTCACTTCTCCCATCATAGCCCGCCTTGTCAGTAGTAAATATTGCTAACACAAAACACTTTGAAATTTTTTTGTTCCGTTGTTTTTTTATGAAAATTTAATACCAAAATATTAAATTTCAAACCTAAAAAACTTATTTTTTTGCTTCGTTTTGTATCGATTAAAAAACTGGTTATGAAATGAACCAGTTGAAGATTATAGGAAAAATTTTGCCAAATGTTTTTCGATATAAACCAGGTGTTCTTAATCGTCAGCTGGTAATTTTTAATTTTAAATTTAATCTGAGCGACGTAGCATAATTTCAGTTAGGAC